>JAMZAV010011209.1:0-19497 GCA_024449915.1 Sweltsa coloradensis | reverse complement strand
GCGATGTTTAGGTAATGTTTGTGTAGATACTTGACTACTATTTGGAATGTTTTAATACCATCCAAAACTTAGTCTTCTCATCTTAGACTATGTTTCAGCGCTGTAACAACCTTTTGACAACGTTATGGCACATCTTTGACTGCTTATAATTTTGGTAAGGGAACACTGAGAGTTACTTTTAAATGTGAATTAGGCGGTGTGCGAAAGTAAGCCCCTCCCCCCCCCCCCCCCCCCCCGCCATACAGAAATCGGAAATGTTTACACCTGTATCGTTTGAGTACGTTTGTGCACAAACGATGTAGCCGCAATTGAATAAAATCCCGGCAGGGGAGGCTAGTATACGTGAAATTATCCCCCGACCATGAGGAATTAACTTTTTTTTACCACTGTATCGTATATGCATCGTTTGTGTACGCATTTATTTGTTGCCGCAATTAAATAACAAACCGATGAGGGGGAGGGGGGGTTATCTTCTAGTGATGAAGGTACTCCGTTTGTGCAGAAACGAAATAAATGCGTGCACAAACGATCCTGGTATGACATTTCCGTATGGGGGGGGGGATAACTTCTCGTGAAGCTAGCCCCCCCCCCCCCCGGAATGTTTTTCAACTGCAACTACATCGTTTGTGAACAGACAAAATAAATGCGTGCACAAATGGTTCACAAACGTAACAGATTTAAAAAAAATCGTCTTTGGGGAGGGGGGGGGGGGGACACTGCCTGTGGAGCTAGTTGCCCCCTACTCCCCGAAATTGTATTTAATTGTGGCCACATCGTTTGTGCACAAACAAAATAAATTATACAGGTTTAAAAAGTGTGACATTTCCGCATTTGGGGGGGGGGGGGTGGGGGAGAATATAGAGTTGGAATTAATTTATGCAATTCTGATGAAAGATTCAAACTGTCTTATTGCAAGAAAATGTTACTTTTGTAGAGGACTGTCAACGGATATTCACGTTTCAAGTAGGCCTACCCGTCAATGTATGGTAACCCGAGTAATAAAATGAGCAATCGGATATGTTAGGATACCTTTATGAAGTTAAATTGTTTTCGTATACAGTTCGACGGACAGATGTCGAACATAGATACGGATGAAAAAGTTATGTTCATTTATTGATGTTTGAAAATGTTCAAAATATTTTGGTATATTATTCCACACATTATGCTAGATTAATGAGCAACATTTCTAACATAAGTTATTTTTATATGACTGAAGTGCCTCGATATTTTAATGTAAAAATTATTCAGAGAAAGTAAATAATAAACACATCTGTAAAGAATGTTATTTATTATTTAACTTTACAAAATATATTTTAAAAACAGGCTCGTAGTAACTGTTTTTTTATTGGGCGGGGAGGGATGGTGGGAATGATGAGCCTACGAGCTGTTTTTTATTCCTTCAACTCTTTACAAAGCCACAGGTCAGCACACCCTATGTATACTGACTGCAGCTAGTGTTACTCGAGTTTCGATGTCTTCCCACAGTGCCGCTTCCCGTAAGGCCATCAACCTTTTCTTTCCCCCTATGCCATCATTTCTACCTGTCGATAAAGACCATGTTACAGGAAGCGTTGATGGCCTAAGGGGAATTGATTTATTCCCGTTTGGCCAACACCCTGCATTTCATTATGGAAAATGCAAAGAAGGTTTGTTGGCGTTGGGGTAATTGATTTATTCCCGTTTGGCCAACAGCGTATAAGCATCGTTTACGGTAAGGAGTGGGGTGTTTTTGGCGTTGGGGTAATTGATTTATTCCCCCTTTGGCCAACACCCTGCATTTTTGAGCAGCTTTAGCGGGGCGTCCCCCATTTGACTTTTTATGTTTCGAATGTCTGTTTTTGTTTTTGTTTTTCTTTACTGTTTCGAAAAGGGTTCGAAACCTTTTTCTCTGATCGCCCTAAAATTTTTGGGCACACATGACTTTACCACCTAGGGGGGTTGTGTATTTTTTTGAAAAAAATCCGTTTCATTGGTTAAAAAAAAAAAAAAAAAAAAAAAAAATGTACGATCGGTTTTTGAAATTTTGCGGGTCAATAAGTAAAACATTCTCTCCTATTTTTTCCAAAATTTTTGCTAAATCGGTCAAGACCTTAAAGACTTATTTTTCTAATAATTCGAAAAATGATGTTCAAAAAAAAGAAAGGGGGCAGTGAAGATACAAAGATTTTCACTTTAGAAGGCCAAAGACGTGAATTTGGGAAATTCAAAGGGTTTTGGAATAGTAAAAAGGGACAAAAATTTTTCAATATCCCGGTAGGCCACACTTTTTGTGGTGGGCCCTTTTTGGGGAAGTCGACTCGGGTTTATGTTGCACGTACCGGTGCTCGCTCAACAAAGCGTCCCAAATGAGCGTTTTTTTAGTTTTATTGAAGCTTTAACTCTGGGGCCCAAAAAGAAAAAATCAATTTCCCCAACGCCAAAAAACGCCCCCCCTCCTTTTCAGTTAAAAGAGGGATTTTACTCTGTTGGCCTAACGGGGGAAAAAAATCCCAAATTTCCCCAACGCCCAAAAACGCCCCACTCCCTTCCGTTAACGATGCAAAATACGCTGTTGGCCTAACGGGAAAAAATTTAAACCCAACGCCAAAAAACACCCCACCCTTCCCTTAAAAGATGCATATACTCTGTTGGCCCAAAAGGGAAAAAAAATCAATTACCCCAACGCCAACAAAAAGCCCCACCCTTACCGTTAAAAAGATGCATTTTACCTTCTGTTGGGCCTAACGGGGAAAAAATCAAAAACCCCAAACCCCAAAAACGCCCCCCCCCTTTCCGGGTTTAAAGATGCCCTATTTCTTGTTTGGGGCCCCAACGGGAAAAAATCAATTACCCCAACGCCCAAAAAACGCCCCACCCCTTACCGTTTAAAGATTTCATATACGCTTTGGCCTAAAGGGAATAAATCAATTTTCCCCAACGCCAACAAACACCCCACCCTTACCGTTTAACCCAGATATACTCTGTTGGGCCCAACGGGAAAAAATCCCAAATTAAACCCCCAAAGCCAACAACGCCCCATTTACCCGTTAAAAGATTTCATAACTCTGTTGGCCTAAAGGGAATAAATCAATTTCCCCAACGCCCCAAAAACGCCCCCCCTCCTTACCGTAAACGATGCATTTTTACTTGTTGGGCCCAAAAGGGAATAAATCAATTACCCCCAAAGCCCAACAACGCCCTACTCTTTAACGTAAACGATGCATATACGCTGTTGGCCTAACGGAATAAATCAATTACCTCAACGCCAACAAACCTTCTTTGTATTTTCGATAATGAAATGCAGGGTGTTGGCCTAACGCGAATATATCAATTTCCCTTATAGTAGGGGAGCATAGGTAATTCCGTGGCCGAAACGGTGAAAGAGCTATGTATGTGGTATCAATCGATTCGTATTGATCCATAGATAAACAATTTCGATGGTGAGAGTCTTGATTTTTGGCTGAGACCGGCCATATCTAAAACAAGATGGCCGCCGCTTTCGAATTTAAACTAGCGTATCTTCGTAAATGTTTGACAGATTTCAATTTTAAAGGTCCCATTCGAAAGGTGAATGATAGAAATTTAAATAAATGTTACAAATTTGCACGAAAATCCAATATGTTTGAGGTTATGTTACAAAAACTTTAACTGTTTACTTTACACTTTCTCGTTATGGAACGATATTTACTAGGTAAAAAGGTTTTACATTTTCTCAAGTTGCATTTTTGGTGGATTATTTATTTGTGTTTTTAATGAATCCATGCATTTAATTTTCTGACAATTATAGCCTGAGTTTATTTAATTAAAGCGATGGCATGTGTAGATGAATATATGCTACTACTGTGTGATCTTTATGTTTCATTACATTTTGTCGAGACACAATTGGTGAAACAATTAGATATTTGGTATCAATCGATTCGTTATGAACCGAACTTAAACAATTTTGATTAAGTTAATTTCGATTTTTTTACTGAGACCTTCCCTGGGCAAAAACAAGATGGCCGCCGTCATTGAACATTTAACTAAAATATCTTTGAAAGTATTTCGCCGATTTCAATTGTAAAGGTACCGTTGAAAAGGTAATAAAAAGAGCTACAAACGATAGACCAACAATTTTCCAGAAAGTTTATTTTTTTGAGGTTATGTTTGGTTTGAATTTTTAGTAATTTTAACGATTTTTCAGAGCACAATAGGTGAAACAACTATGTATGGGGTATCAATCGATTCGTTATGAACCGTGATTTAACAATTTTGATGGGAAAAATTTCGATTTTTTACTGAGCCCTTCCCATGGCAAAAAAACAAGATGGCCGCCGCCAATGAACCTTTTGACTCGCATATCATTTAAAGTATATACCCGATTTTTAATTCACGTATACCGTTGAAAAGGTAATTTAATGACGAATAAACTATATATTTACCATTATGTTGAAACTTTAATATTTACTGAGGTTATGTTACAAAAACTTAAATTATTTACCACACTCGTCATCGTTATGGATCTTATGGCGCATATATCTACATGACCAAAACGGTTTTTGAATATGTTTGGCTTGTTTATCCGTAGCATATCTTTATGTATTCAATGAGTCCTTACATTTTATGTTCCGACAAATACATCCCGAGATAATGTATTTGAAGCGACGGCATGTGTAAATGAATAATATATGCATCGAGTATATTTTGATCTTGATGTTTGAAACACATTTCGTCGAGGCACAATAATTGATTAAAGAATTATGTATCTGGTATCAATCGATTCGTTATGAAACGTTCTTTAACAATTTTGATGAGGTACCCGTCGCAAAAAACAAGATGGCCGCCGAAAAAAAACTTTGTAAGTTATATATTTTTCTAAGGTAATTGACAGACCAATTTCAAAGGTACCGTTGGAAAGGTAACTAAAGTAGTAAAAAATTATAAACTTGCAATTTTCACGAAACCTAAATATTTACTGAGGTTATCTTGTTGTAGGAAACTATGACGCTGTTATGTTGGTACCATAGATAAATTAAAAAAAGTTCCTCCACCGGAAATTGAACCCGGGACCAGCTGGAAACAGTATGACATTGACAGCCTAGATCCCGGGTGTTTCTAATTCTAATTATTCACATCATCATCCATCCCAGCCCAGATCCGATCAGTAGCGTACACATAATACACAGAATAGTACACAGAATAGCTGATGCAAATCATGCTGAAGAAGAATTTCGTCTACTAGGAGATGTGCTCAGCAGAAGGTTTTCCAAATAGAATCATTCAAAAGGCCCTCAGACGACAAACTAACTCGGAAAATGATGTAGGTACTACTTGCAACTGCATATTTGCCTAATGTTATAAGAGAAACGGACCGAATAGGAAAAATTCTTGCTAAACAAAACATAAAAACACCGACAGAAAGATAGGAGAGTTGTTAAGAACTAAGGACCACATCTGCCTAGAAGGTGGTGGCGTGTATGAAATTCCATGTGGGAATTGTGACAGGTGCTAAGAGTGTCAAACATGAAGGAACATGTTTCAACGTCAACAGGAACACAGGCTAGCTGTGTTAGTTAGTTTGTCGTCTGAGGGCCTTTTGAATGATTCTATTTGGAAAACCATTCTGCTTGAGCACATCTCCTAGTAGACGAAATTCTTCTTCAGCATGATTTGCATCAGCTATTCTGTGTACTATTCTGTGTATTATGTGTACGCTACTGATCGGATCTGGGCTGGGATGGATGATGATGTGAATAATTAGAATTAGAAACACCCGGGATCTAGGCTGTCAATGTCATACTGTTTCCAGCTGGTCCGGGTTCAATTTCCGGTGGAGGAACTTTTTTAATTTATCTATGGTACCAACATAACAGCGTCATAGTTTCCTACAACAAGATAACCTCAGTAAATATTTAGGTTTCGTGAAAATTGCAAGTTTATAATTTTTTACTACTTTAGTTACCTTTCCAACGGTACCTTTGAAATTGGTCTGTCAATTACCTTAGAAAAATATATAACTTACAAAGTTTTTTTCGGCGGCCATCTTGTTTTTTGCGACGGGTACCTCATCAAAATTGTTAAAGAACGTTTTCATAAACGAATCGATTGATACCAGATACATAATTCTTTAATCAATTATTGTGCCTCGACGAAATGTGTTTTAAACATCAAGATCAAATACTCATGCAATATTATTCATTTACACATGCCGTCGCTTCAAATACATTATCTCGGGATGTATTTGTCGGAACATAAAATGTAAGGACTCATGAATACATAAAGAGATATGCTTACGGATATACAAGCCAAACATATTCAAAAACCGTTTTGGTCATGTAGATATATGCGCCATAAGATCCATAACGATGACGAGTGTGGTAATTAATTTAAGTTTTTGTAACATAACCTCAGTAAATATTAAAGTTCAACATAATGATAAATATATAGTTTATTCGTCATAAAATTACCTTTCAACGGTATACGTGAATTAAAAATCGGGTATATCTTTAAATGATTTGCGAGTCAAAAGGTTCATTGGCGGCGGCCATCTTGTTTTTTGCCATGGGAAGGGGCTCAGTAAACAATCGAAATTTTTCCCATCAAAATTGTTAAATCACGGTTCATAACGAATCGATTGATACCCCATACATAGTTGTTTCACCTATTGTGCTCTGAAAAAATCGTTAAAATTACTAAAAATTCAAACCAAACATAACCTCAAAAAAAATAAACTTTCTGGAAAATTGTTGGTCTATCGTTTGTAGCTCGTTTTATTACCTTTTCAACGGTACCTTTACAATTGAAATCGGCGAAATACTTTCAAAGATATTTTAGTTAAATGTTCAATGACGGCGGCCATCTTGTTTTTGCCCAGGGAAGGTCTCAGTAAAAAAATCGAAATTAACTTAATCAAAATTGTTTAAGTTCGGTTCATAACGAATCGATTGATACCAAATATCTAATTGTTTCACCAATTGTGTCTCGACAAAATGTAATGAAACATAAAGATCACATAGTATTAGCATATATTCATCTACACATGCCATCGCTTAATTAAATAAACTCAGGCTATAATTGTCAGAAAATTAAATGCATGGATTCATTAAAAACACAAATAAATAATCCACCAAAAATGCAACTTGAGAAAATGTAAAACCTTTTTACCTAGTAAATATCGTTCCATAACGAGAAAGTGTAAAGTAAACAGTTAAAGTTTTTGTAACATAACCTCAAACATATTGATTTCGTGCAAATTTGTAAGCATTTATTTAAATTTCTATCATTTTCCTTTCGAATGGTACATTTGAAATTGAAATCGGTCAAATATTTACGAAGCTACGCTAGTTTAAAATTCGAAAGCGGCGGCCATCTTGTTTAGATATGGCCGGTCTCAGCCAAAAAATCAAGACTCTCACCATCGAAATTGTTATCTATGGATCAATACGAATCGATTGATACCACATACATAGCTCTTTCACCTAAGCTGCCACGGAAGCATGTTTTCATTCCCTATGCTCCCCCACTATTAGGCCAACAAGTGTAACATGGTCTTTATCGACAGGTAGTAATGATGGCATAGGGGAAAAAAAGGTTGATGGCCTTACGGGAAGCGGCACTGTGGGACGGCTCCCGAGTTTCAGTTGTAGGCCGTGGTAATGAACAGAGAACTGGATGTTTAACATTTTGATGTAGGAAGGGGGGGGAGGGGCAGAGGAGAAAGTGCCAGTGGGTGGATCCCATCACCCCCCCCCCCTTCCTATGCGCCTGTAACAACTGTAACAAAAAAATACAAAGCCTACGCATTTACAGTTATACTGTGAAGCGTTTACAAGCAAAGTCAGACAATGATTACTATCCAAATATCATAACAAGAAGACTATGCCTATTCATATGTCAACAAATAATATAATCTCAATAGTAGGTGGAAAAATGCATTGATGACGTATGTAAAGCCTTGCTGTCTCTTAACAGATATTACAAGGTCACTTATCTTGCGGAACCAGATTCCCAGCTGTACAATTGCTGTGCGATTAGTAGCTCCGTATCAGTTGGCGCCATTTAGTGTGCTGTGTGCTGTGTACTCGCAAGGTGAAGGTGGGTGTAGCAGGACCGAGGACTTGGAATTATTCGTGCGTGTGTGTTGTGTTTACTCCTCGTAAGGTAAGTTTTCGATACACGTAGAGGAACAAGGGTAGTATGACGGAATGGCTAATTCTGCACCAATTGTTTTTGTTGTTGTTCAAAACCATGCAAAATCACTAGTAAATTAAAAATAAACACGCGGAAACCCACTTTTACCGACAATTTAAAAATAAAAACGATGAAAAAACGTAGCGAGGAGTGACGCGGCCTAGGCCTAAACATACCTGCTGAGATGTTGTGCTCACTGCAAATCACCTTACAAGAACATAATAAAAAATCCAAAATAGAATCATCACGTTTTTGCTGTTATAGTAATAAAAAAAACTTCAAAACCTTTAACGTCGCTATTTTAAACGAAAGTCCTTTTGTGGTGAAAGTCCTTTATATTTAAAATAGCGACGTTAAAGGCTTTGTAGGTGGAGTATTTTAGTGAAAAAGGTTGGTAGGCCTAGGCCTACTAAGTAAAATCACGACGTAAATAGAAAACATGGCGACCAAATGACAGTGAAATGAGCGAGTGTTTGTGTTCAATCTGTGTTCATTATTGATTATTCTATTGGCCTATCATTATTGATATATTTTCAGAGTGATTAGTAAAAATAAATCGTTAATAATGAGTTCTTCATTTATTTCTCATTTGAAGTTGTTTTTTATTGTTTTCTTTGGAAATCAGTGTTGAAAAGTTAGACCACACCAACTGAACTAGTACCATAAACAACCGATTTAAGCAAACTAAAGTGATTAAATAAGTCCAGAAACTACTTTCCGCGGCCAAAAAGCAAGTAAATACATAATAATATTCAGTTAAAAAAAGGAAAATCATAAATTTAATACAAAAATAACATTTCCGTCAAATTTCCCTTATACCGGGGGGGGGGGGGGGGACCACCCCCCTATGCTCTATCATGTTCCGATTTTCATTTCGTAGCCAATTATCACTATTATATTTTTATATTTATATTTTAAATAAATAAAATAAATTGTATTTAGAGTCTTCCCACTCAGTTATTTAACTGATTTTAGTGGGGGACAGTAAATCAAAGCGACTGAGCCTACCCTGTAGGCCCCGACGCAATCGACGTATTATCGTAATAATACTTATTACTAATTAGTATTATCACATTTCTGATTTTTAAACGTGTTTTAGGCCTTTCACAGTTGCAAATATGTAAATAAAAAATGGGGGCCTTCCTACCTCAGCTTTAATCCAGATTCTATAACAATGATCACCATAACTGCTTATTATTACTTCACAATATCAGTGTCAATTCACTATAAATCTTTACGAAATTTTAGATATATTTTTAAACGTGTTTTAGGATTAACGAAACTAAATCGCCTTCGGTGATAAGGAGCTTTGTCACTTCCAGCTTTACCCGCGAACGGTCAGACTAGCGTTTTGCAAGACTAACCACTCCCCCCCCCGCTACGAAAAAAGCTCACCCAATGATTCTAGAGTTAATCTCTAACACTGTTAGGTCTAGTATCAAGACCGGGGGCATGCATTGCATACACGTGCGGATGTTTGAGTTGTCCCTTATCAGTTTGACGCTAATCAGTCTGTCGTGTTGTTGACTAGCAAGATAGGCCGGTTAAAAACCAGTGTAACATTAATTAACAGTTACAACACTAGTTGACAATTTTTTTTTTTTTCCTGCGTCCGGTTTGTCATCTGATTGATATACAATTTAATGTGGTTGTCAAGCAAGAATATGGTCACTTTTATAGTCAAACATTACTAACAGAAT
Source organism: Sweltsa coloradensis (assembly GCA_024449915.1). Taxonomy (NCBI): domain Eukaryota; kingdom Metazoa; phylum Arthropoda; class Insecta; order Plecoptera; family Chloroperlidae; genus Sweltsa; species Sweltsa coloradensis. Next base: position 9,649 of record JAMZAV010011209.1, on the reverse strand, counting down.
TGTGGATTATCCACACACAAAAAATACAAATTTTTATTAATTAACATGAATCTTAAAATCCTGAAAATTAATTAAATTAATTAAGAAATATTTACGTCAGTTTTTTTAAAGAGCATAACATTGGCTTCGGGAAGTGTTCCAGAAAAAAATCGATGTATTATGACCTCTTTTCCTATTCTTGTCCATGATTTATAAACTGAATGCAATGATTGTGTTTGAATGGAATAAAGTAATTCTGTAAAGTTTGGTTATCTTACCTCAAGCTCATGCATTTTGTGCTGTGGAAAACAAGTGTGGAAAAAAGTGCATGTGTGAATACGATATAATGTGTGACATCGTTGGTCTAGTGGTTAACGTCTCTGCTTCCAATGCAGAAGGCCCAGGGTTCGATTCCCGCTCGATCTGATTTAATTTGTACTTACGTCCATCTGTTGTTGTCTTGGGAATTTGTAAACAGTGATTTTGAGCCGTCCTAGCAACGAGTCACAAATAAATTTAAATTTTTTCTGAATCGGTCTTGTTCTTCTGGCGTTGATCCACGGGTGTGTTCGCACTGTCCATACCACTGATTGCTTCATTTCCTATTAAAAAAATATCGATCTTTGGTTGGTTATCGCCACTCGTCGATTGCGTAGGAGCCTACCGGGTTGGCTTAGTCGCTCTGGTTTTAAAGTCCCCCACAAACTCAGTTTAACTAAATGGGTAGACTCTTCGAATTTATTTATTTTATTTATTTATATGATTTATTGAAATTATTCATGCACGTGCATGGTAATAGTGGATGACGGCCAACTCGCGCTGTAAGCATCGGCGACATGTGAAAACCATTTGTATTTGATTAAGAATGCACTGTGATTTCAAAACCTACATATTTTCTAAGTTTATTAAAAGTGGTGAATTCGTATTTGGGAAATGACTCAAAATTTAGTTTTTTTTGCGATTGTTACATCATCTTCGACCCGTTTTTACATAGTCTTTTTATGGGCATGAGATCTATCAAAGGACTGTCATCTACAATATAAAAATGTGCTTATTCAGAGACCGGAATGTGTGCAAAGAAAATCACATCTTCATTGTCTGTCTTCACTAAAGCGCTGAATACTATTCCGTTTTTGTTCTATTTGTGTAGTTTTAGCTTTTAGCGTAAAATATAAGCAAGTCAACTACACAAAGTTATATACTGACTGGTAGCAAGACTGTGAAGGTAGAACACACACGAAATATAACAGACAATGTTTTCATTCTGTCATTTGACATTTTCACTCATTTTACAAAATCGTGCCCTATTCTTCATAATAATCTACCACCATTCCAAATCCAAATCAAATCCAAATCATTCACAAGAAGTACTTTCGTACTGGAGAAAACTTTTTATTCCCTTGACGAGTTTCTCCCCTTTTTAAATATTCTTTTTCATAACAATAATTGTTATTTGTAATAACTCTCTATCGGACTATACATTGCACTTTAATAAATAAATGACAATAATTTAAACAATATTTCAACGTCTTACCAGTCGTCTTCCACGGGTTTTATTGACAGTTAGCCAATAACAACAGCACAAAAAACTAAAGAGAAACAAAATAACTAGGAAAACGCCAAGTCGTTGTTAAACGAGTGGGTGAGCCATGTGTTGAGAACCCGGTTACATTACTTTTTTTCCCCCTACCTTAGGCCTACCTAGCCTGTCATAGGCTAGAGTAGAGTATTATGGCCTTACAGTTGACGCGCCCTTATACCAACTAAACTTTATAACCCTATTATTTATACCAATATAATTATCAATTTTAAATGTAAATGTTTCCGGGTGCTCAACACATGACTCACTCACTCGTCTAACAACGTCTTTAGCGTTTTCCTATAGTCTAGTTGGCCAAGGCGCCCTTATATCCGGAATGTGGGAGACCTGGGTTCAATTCCCTGGTCGGGAAAGATTTTGTAATTTCTAGATTGTATTTAAAAATTAGTATACATGTTTTGAAATGCATATAATAAAGCAGTGTGTAGTCTATCATCTGTGATAATACTAACACAGATAACAAAAACTTGTAGAAATACAGCCAAACCTTACCACACTCAAAAGAAATGAGATCTAAAAAAAGGGCCAAGCTCATCTACCCTTCCACATTTGCGCATTCTTAATTCATAAACGTACAGTGTCCCATAACAGCATCCTCGAAAAGCTTGGCAAAATAGAATTTGCGATTATTAATTTAAACGTTATAGTTCATCCAAGTTCTTTTTTCTAATTAATTTAAACGTAATAACATGCAAATTTTATTTGCCAAGCTTTTCGAGGATGCTGTTATGGGACACTGTACGTTTATGAATTAAGAATGCGCAAATGTGGAAGGGTAGATGAGCTTGGCCCTTTTTTAGATCTCATTTCTTTTGAGTGTGTAAGGTTTGGCTGTATTTCTACAAGTTTTTGTTATCTGTGTGATCTCATTACTTTTCAAGTTCCATTGTAAAATTATTTGTTAAAATATTATAATTTTATCAAAGTTGATTTAATTTCTATGGTATTAGCAATAAAAAAAAGGATGTAAAATATCTAGACCCGGATTCATGTACATCCTGGGTATAGGTGGTATAACCATGGTATAACGACGGTATAAGGACTGGACCCCAATTCTTGAGTTCGTGGGAGATGAGTTGAAAACGCAATTAGAAAACGAAGTCGTTTTCGTTTTCGAAGGAATTGGTATTCTTGAACGGTATCGTGGAAAACGTCATGGGCTGTTATTTACGTGGGGTGAGGTTCACGAAATCCAGACAAGAGCTCGAAAACGTTCTATATTTATTCTAGATGGCAGTGCCTTTATAAACGCGGGCAATGAAAGACGAGTTCATGAAATGATTTGATTGTTGCAATTATGTAAACAAACAGATGATCACGCTCATATTCGACACCTTGCTTCGACATTGTGTGTAGTAGCAAGCTGACTTTGATCATGGCTCAACATGGCTAAAAAGAAAAGAATATGTGTATTATTTCGGAACATTTTTGTATAGCCTTGGTGGACAATCATACTATTGTTTATCTGCATTAGGCTTTTAGTAATCAAAACTAGTTATTTGTGCGGGAAGTGTGTCAGAACTATGTTGTGCTGGCCTAGGGTTGGCTATAGGCTTGTCAAACATGTAATGTAAGTACTTATTTTATCTAGTCCTATAGCCTAATGGAACTTTAGACCTACACTTTTGCATTATAAATAATTTTCTACATCTGGGCCTATAGCCCAGGAGTGGAAGAAAATTTTGTATGGTGTACCCGGACAAAATTCCGAACAAGCTGAAAATTTGCACACAGGCTCAGATTAGCCTACTTAGCAATAGTTGAAAAGTCCCCGAAGCTCCGCCGCGTGCGTCTTGAGATATAGTGACAAAAGGGCTTAAGTGCCAAAAATTTGTTATTTTCAATTTCAACCATTTTTGTGCACTTATATATACAAATTATTAAATATTTCTACGAAAGTAAAGTTTAAATCAGTCATAAGCTTCAACCCATGCGTGGCAAAAGGGCGTAAATGCTAAAAATATGATATTCTCAATTATTTCAATACATTTTGACATAAGTATGTGCAACTGCAAATAATTATGTATTCATACGACGGAAACGTGAAATTGTTCCCTTTTCTTCGACCTGTGTGTCTTAAAACATGGTGGCATAAGGGCGTAAGTGACAAATATATGTTATTTTCAGTTTCAACAAACTTATTTACATTCATACATTGCAAATTTTTTTAGTTTTCGTACGAGACAAAAGTAAAACTTCCCCGACTTCTTGCTGGGTTGGGGATAAAGGGTGGCAAAAGGGCGAAAAACTGACAATAATTTAGTTTTAATTTTTAAAAAAGGGCTTTGACATTAAACTACGTTTTTTGAACTTTTGAATACCATAAAATGGACACTAAATGAAAAATCCATGCATGCTGATGACTTGCTAGGGCCAGTGGTATGTAAAAAACCTTTACAAAATCGTTGAAAAGTAGTGATTGGACAAAACCCAAACCCTTTTAAAATTATTCCCCAGCTTCTCAAGGGGCTTGCATAAAAGGTTTTTTTTTTTAAATGGTTTCGAGCCGAGCGTGGACAACTATTTTTGGGCTTGGGATATAGTATCACATCACAATAATAGAGCTGAGAAAAGGTTTAAAACATTTTTAAAACCGTTTTGGTTTTAAACTCCAAGGGGGAAATGAACGTTTACATACGGACTAAATTTGCATGTGTGCCCGGTGGTTTTTAAAACGCTACAAACATATACGTCCCCATTTTTTTGCCATCAAGCCAAGAGAAGATGGGGGATAAAATCTTTTAAATGGCGGGTGGACTGGCAGCATATCAAATCTAGAACTAAAAGTGCATTTGCAAATAAAAGCGCTACTGCCAATGAAGAAACGGAAGTCCCACAGCAAATTTATTGTAAAAAACGGTAAAAAACATAAGGCAACTTATATCTTAAAAAACTTCGCATATATTTTTTTACTAATTTATTTTTGGTAACTGCAGCTTAGAAAAATTCCCACCGCTTGGTACAAGATGGTCCCCGTATCCAGCCGCATTTATTCACAATCACACTGAAACATGTATTTAGTATAGCTTTTGAAAGGGAAAACAGGACAGGTGGCCCATCACTACACTTCATGCAAATTTTGCCCACTATACAGAAAATATATGTGTGGGCATGGAGTTTAATGTATATGGGGAGATTGACCCCCACTCTGTGACAAAATATGGATTTTTGTTGTATTTAAACTCAAAGAAGACTTCGTCGAACAGAGAAAGTCGTTTTTGTGCCAAAAGCCCTTAAAAACCCCTTTACCAAATAATGCTATTAAATAGTTTGATTTTGCGGGTAAATTTCAATGTGAGTGATGCGATCATTATGCTTTTGTCAAGAAAAAGGGGCATGCATCTATCTTTACGCTTCACATCGGTTTTATAGTATTACTTTTTAAATACGACCCGGGTAATGGGGCACCAAAATTAATGTCAGAAGTGCCAATTTGGGGGTTTTATCTGAAACAGATGACCTTTAAATTTCAATATATTGCCGGCTGATAATCTGGCGAACGTAACGAAAAAATTTTTGAATCATATGACTAATTTTATGTTTTCACTTACGCCTTTTTGCCACTATTTACATCAAGAAACACAGTCGGATCTGTAGTGTGTGACACTACAGACAGCCAAAACCCAAGCTAGGTTGTCCAACTCCTGCTCGAATCCTTTCAAAAAAGTTTTTTTATTTTTAACATGAGTTTATTTTCCAAACTTTGGGGTATGTCAAAAATTTCCCGCTCAAAACACACCGATCTTCGCCCAAAAATAGTTATGCATGCCGTTTTAGAATGCGGGGGTAAATATTTTTAAATTTGGGTATGTCCCAATCTGCACTTTAACGATTTTGTAAAGGTTCTTTACATACAAGCTGGGCCCAAACAAGTCAGTCAGCAAGCATGGATTTTTTCATTATGTCCATTGTAGGTATTCTATGTTACAATAAACGTAGGGTTTAAATTCAAAACCCCCTTTTTTTATTTAAAACTTAATTATGATGTCAAATTTAAGCCCTTTTGCCACCGTTTATCAAGACGCCAGCAAAGAAGCTCGGGGAAGATGTTTACTTTGTCTCGACGATCAAATTTTGCATATGTATAATGTCAAAAGTTTTTTAAAAATGAAAATAAATATTTGTCAATTTTTTGCCCCTTAAAGTCACCATGTTTTAAGACACACTTGGCCCAAAAAAAGGAACCCCAATTTTACTTTTTTGTGTATGATTAAAAATTATTTGCAGTTGCCATATTAGTCAAAATGTATTTAAAAAATTTAAATATCATATTTTTTGCACTTACGCCCTTTTTCCCCGCATGGGGTTTAAGCTTTGACTGATTTAAAAATTTAAATTTTTTAAAAAATTTAATAATTTGTACATATAGTACAAAAAAATGGGGAAATTGGGAAAAAATTTTTTTTGGCACTAAAGCCCTTTTTTTCACATACTCAAGACGCCCCGCGGGGAGCTTAGGGACTTTTCAACTTTGTTTAGAATGACAACTGAACATGTGTGCAAATTTTCAGCTTGTTCGGAAAATTTTTTCCGGGTAACCATACAAATTTTTTTCCATCCGGGCTACTATCAGGGGGGCGGGTTTTGATTTGTTTTTGAAGTTAATGAAAACTTTTCTCATTTCACCATGAAGAAAAAAATTAAAATGCCCCCCATTTTTTTACGTTCGCACTTTCCCGCCTAACTCTGCTTATACCCCTCAACAAATGTCAAGTAATATGGGTTTCTTTTTTGATTGTATGCTTGTTTAAGGCTAATTTAAAACCTTTTTTTGGAAGCCTTCCCGCAAACTTTTTTCAACTTTTTTTTAAAAGAGACTATATTACAAAAAACCTTAATGTCCATGAAAAAATGAACATTGTAGCCCCCCCGTCTGGTCGAACGCGGGGGCCGATTGAAACTGACGATTAATGTTCAGTAGCTAAAAAAATTAAAGTGATTTTTACAGTTTAAGCCCCTTTTTTTCACCCAAAAAGGAATGGTCGTACCCAATAAAATTTGGCATGGTGTCAAAAGGGTACCTAAATCCCCTCGATTGTGATAGTTTTCAAGTTCACATCACGTTACATGACGGCTGGGTAACACCTCGAAATCACCCCAACTCTGCTTGGTGTATAAGGTGCTTGAGTGTGTAGCGCACCGCGGCTTGGCTGCGGCGCCCTAACGGGCACCTAGATGGAAAACATAGCCAGTACGAAATACGTGTGTGGGAGTGGAATTTGGAGATACCTTGAGCGTGCAAAATTCGATACACCTTGGGCATTGCATTTTACTGCCAGGCAAATAACAAACAAAAGATATTTTTTCAAAAAACAATTCCTTCGTCGCTAAAATAATTTTTACACATTAGCAGCTTATTTCTTAATTTATTATTTCTTGTAGGTTTGAATCGCAACGAATCTTACTGATTTTGTTAGCAGTACTCAGTTAAACTCGTACCGGATGTCTGTTAACAATTTCAGCGCAATCTGTTAAGTGATTCGGCTGATTTTCGATGTACACACACACAGACTCACAGAATGAGCGCCGTTTGAGTTTAATGGAGACACTCGCTTCGCTCCTTCGTTTAAATACTGCCGTCTCAAAATGACCAGACAGAAAATAGAAAATGCTTTCCAACTTACAAAAAATTTTACAGAGTTTTTCTAAAAGTTTCATCAAACTATTATTAAAATAATTGTTACGTATTATGTATGTATTCAAATTAATATTTTGTAAGTTTACTTATTATTATCACGAATATGTATTTTGTATTTGTAGCAAAGTTTTATATGTAAAACCTAAACCCTCCAGTGTCGAAATATAATATTTAGTAAAGGAAAACCCTATTGTGTGTGTTATGTATTGATGTATTAAATAGTTTATAAAAAATTGTTAATTTTTTATAGAACTATGCCACTACGTACGTGGAGCTTTTTTGATACCCATTTTGATAGCATGCCCCCTCAAACCCTAATTTTCCCCCGTTTCAAAATTTAACAAAATTTTTTTGTTTTCAGGGGTTTTTTGTTTGTTTTAAATTTGTTTAAAAAGTCTCATAAAATCCCCTTACTTTTCGAGAGTGATGGTGTAGATGGGATAAAGTATGAATAAAAGTGAGGGGGGGAAACCCGGTACGGGCCGTACCTACTCCTTGCAAAAAAGTCCCAAAGGGGACCAAGCAAAAGTCCCACCCGAAAGGACTTTTAAACCTTGCAGTCATTGGGTTCCTTCACAAACCCAGGACTGCGGTAGACGTTGAGAGAACGAAGCCGTTACACTAGCTTCAAACCCCCCACTGCTCTAACCAGGGGTTTTAACGGGGTTTTCAGGGCTGTAGCACCCACTTACTCCAAACCACGCCGAGGTTGCTTAACTTGGTGTTGAATGGGAACCCGGCTAAACTCCCTCGGCAAAAACCGCTGGTTTTTGGGGGGGCGTGAGCTTTTAAAAATTAATTATTTTTTGTGTTAAACATATTTTTAATCATTCCGATATAACAAAAAACAAAATAGTCTAGATATTTATTACTTACAAAAATTCGAAATTTAAATTTTTAAGTTTGAAAAGTTTAATTTTGTTGCCCCCCGAAAAATTTTCATTCTTCGAGTGTGAAATCAAAAAAGTTTCTAAATGCTAATTATCCGCAGGCCCCGGGCCCCATTGTACAGAAATGGGCTGCATGCCTAGCTTCACAAAAGGGGAAGGGCTCTTGCTGATCCCTTTGGTCGTGTTACTTTTTCAAGCGCGCTTTGTGCACGTTGAGGCTCCGTTCTACCCAAAGAGGAAAATTTTCATTTCCCACTAAAGTTTTTCCGAAGCAAGGAAGCGATGCTGGGCGTCACAGCCACACCAAACCGGTCCCCCAATTTTAAAAAACTAGTCGCTCATTTGGTTACCTTACTGCACTAAATTTTTTTTTCCCAAAACAGTAACAGATGCGACGTCACAGCCACAGCCCAAAAGCGGTCCCTAGTTTTAAAAACCGGTTGCTCATTGGCCCCCCGAGGGCGCGCGCTCGGGATACTTTCTGTGGTAACAAACCATTAATTTTTATATAAAAATCTGGAAATGTTATCAAATTTTTATCAATTTATATTATCAAAAAGACGTTTTTCCAAATAAATCATTTTACCAATTTTCAAAAATTTAAAATTTCCGTGGCAAATATTTAAATTTTTTTTCTGTTCCCAGGATTAGATTTATACCATTGGAATAATTACGGGTTATTTTTAAAAATTTTAATTTGGATTCCGGTTTATGTACAATTCCTATCATGCGGGGAACGGCGGGAAAAAATGACAAAATCATTACTGCATTTATTATTTTTCCTGAATGGGGGCGGTGCCCCCTGGACCCCCGGCAATACAAAAATATCTTTTCCCCAGTCCCATACCCAGGGAAAACTTTCGTATCGGCACAGTATTACTGTCAATTTTTTATTTTTCCTTGAAAAAGGAGGGGGGTGCCCCCCGGACCCCCGGCAATACAGACATACTCCCCAGTGCCTATAACCCAGGAATCTTACGTATCGCGCACATCTTGCCATATTAATTTTAATAATTTGGTTTAACTTCGATTTTTTGTGGATTCGGTGTGTTTTGGAAATTATAACCCAAATTAAACTTGAAAATACTATTTTGTAACTTTGACACTCTTTCCCCCGGGTTTCTTGAACCCCCGTTACTAGCATAGGCCCAGCCCTTTTACGGAATCAAAGTTTTTCTCACTTTTTACAATTTTCGGGGGGAAAGGGCCTTGTGGAACTTAATATTTCGACCATATGTTAAATAAGGGTTTTTGGGGGAAATTTTTATGCATTTTTAACAATGATAAAGGAATTTTTCTGTACCCTTAAGACCCCCCTCACTGATAACGTTTTCATCAATGGGGGTGACTCTACTAGGAAAAGTTTTAAAATGTTCTAAGCTGTTTCATCTTCCAGGCGGGGAAAAAGGGGGCGCGGCCTGGAAAATGGACTCGTCCCTTTGGGAAATTTGAGCTCATCTCCTTCATCGTTGCCCAATTCTCGGAAAATACTGGTTACATTTGTTGGGTAGAGGTCTGCTTTTTAAACCAGAAGGTCCAGAG
>JAMZAV010011208.1:0-45823 GCA_024449915.1 Sweltsa coloradensis | reverse complement strand
CTCCAACTTTCCCATCCAGTAGTGAGCCGTTGATGGGCTGTTTATTAGATTGGAATTCAAAAGGATTTTCATCCATCACGATCCTCAATGTATCGTAAGTGACGACGTGGTGGGTTTTTAGGATGGATCTTTAAATCTCTTTACATTGGACCACTAAAACTCTAATGGTTTCTGTGTTTTTGACTTTTTTGGTGATTTAGGTAAATTTACTGCAACTTGAACATCAACATTGCTGTTGACGTCTTGCTGTTGATTAAATTTACCTAATTTTCCACTTGGAATTTGAGATCGAGTCAGGGAAATGAAACAGTAAAATTTGTTGAGATAAACGTTGATTTTGTGCATGCAGAAGCGCTATGCGGTACGATTTACCTTAATGATGTGTGTATTTATTTGTTAGCTCTGTATCGTCCTCCTAATTGTAGTCGCTTAAGATTTATTGAAGAATTAGATGTGTTTTTAGAAAAAAACATTGGTGCTAATGGGATCATAATAGGAGATATAAATGTTAACTTGCTTGATACTTTGGACAGGAACACTGCAATTTATGAGACGTGTTGGCAGCATGTGGCTTCATTAAATGTATAAATAAAAGTACACGCAAAGAGTATAAGTCAGGTAGGTTTTTATCATCTTGTATTGATCATATTTACCTGCGCGGAAGATACTCATTATGCAACCTCCGCTATCCTTACTACTAAAGTATCTGACCACTATATGGTGCTCACATGCGTTCAATTTAAAGGAAGGTCTCTTAACGTAGTTTCGCAGAATAAAAACTTGATAAGTGATCAAGTTCCTCTCTCAATTAAGTTGAACGACAAGAACATTAAAAAATTATTGTCTCGTATCAATTGGAACTATGTTTGCGACAATGATAATCCTGAGGAAATTTACACACAAAAATATGCGGAGAGTTTCAAAAGCTTACGACTAATCTACTTTTAGGAGTAGAATGTTTCCAGACCAAGAGAAAGGCCTCGCAAAATATGGGGTCACCGACGACCTTGTTATTATGACAAAAAGACGAGATAAACTTTTTAAAGATTGGAAAAATTGTAGAGACTTTGGCGAAAAAAAATCCCGTCTTAGGAAGAGTACAATACTTACAGAAATAGAGTAATAAAAGAATCAATAAAGCAAAGATAAAGTTTTACCGTAATTTAATATTCAATGCGAGAGGAGATGTTAAACGGAACGTGGCAAATTATAATCAAATTACTGGAAAAAGAAAAGTATTTCAGTTGATGACGTGATATCTAAATATTTATGTAAAGACGTGAATACGAACTTAGTCGTCAATCATTTTGTTAACTCTTTTGTTGACGAGATAAGTACATTGAAACATGATTGCAACATTGTAACATTTCAGCGTGCACGCAATGAAAATATTCAAGTGAATCATTCGTTCTTCATGAAACCAGTTACTCTTACTAATATGAGAGCAATGATCGATTCTCTGAATGTAAATAAACAGCCGGGTGTTGATAGTATACGTGTTCAAGACCTTCAATTTGTCAATGTTTCTATTGCTCCTGTTTTGTCTGTATTGATAAACAAATCTATTGAGACCGGTATCATTCCTAAGCGACTCAAAAAAGCAATTATTAAACCTATATATAAGAAGGGTGACCATAAAGTTACTCAAATTATAGGCCTATAGCTATATTACCAAGTATTTAGAAACTCTTAGAAAGGCATGTTGCTAATAACTTGGTGGAGTACTTAAATAAACATAGGATTTCTGAATAGTAAACAGTTTGGTTTTCAAAAAGGAAAAAGTACCTCTACCCTGTTATAAGAGTTCTATAATTTTGTAAATTCTAAATTAAACGACAATATGCACATTCTTGCTTTATTTGTGGATTTAGTAAAGCATTTGACACGATAAACCACAGAAACTTCTACAAGCTTTAGAGTCCATTGGCATTCGTGGTATTGCGTTGGATTGGTTTAGAAACTATCTTACTGATAGATTCATGGAAGTGCATGTAAATGGCCACGTTAGTGAAGAAAAACATTGTGATTCTGGAGTCCCCCAGGGGTCTATATTGGGACCTACGTTATTTTTTATATATGTTAACTTTATGTCAAAATGTCTTATATATTGCTTTATATTTTCTTATGCTGACGATACTGTTTTACTCGCGGTGCATTTTATATATTCGTGTTGCGCATGCTATGCTACAGTCTGACTTTAAACAGTCTTTTACGTTGGAATCACGATAAAGAACTAGTAATTAACTCTTCTAAAACCAAAATTGTACATATATGCACACACCCCACAACCACGAAAAAGATTTTCCAATTAATATTATTTATCACGATTTCAACTGCATTCATACTATGGCTGAATTGACCGATTGTGAATGTAGTGGGAAAATTGAATGTGTAAATACTTATGAGTACCTGGGATTAACTGTAGATAGGCACTTTTCGTGGAAATATCATATTGATAAATTATGTAACAGACTACGCTCTTGCTCCTCTCGGCTTTATATTCTAAAATATGTATTACCTTTTTCCTTATTTAGAACCGTGTATCAATCCGTAGCCGAATCTTTGATTTTGTATGGCATTTTAGCTTGGGGCAATGCTTCGTGGTGTCACATTCAAAGGGTTGAAGATTTACAAATAAAAATGTTAAAAATGGTAATGTGTGACTTTAAAACCGATTCTGAACTCTCCCGTAAACAAATATTTTCTTTTTGTAATGTGCTGCCAATATCTTCATTGTTTATATATATAGATTTATATTACACTTCTATTTAAAATCAGATTTCAAGATTCTGTTAGACTCATGCAAGGATACAAGGCTAAAAGTGGCGGGGCATTCAAAATTCCCAATTTTAACAAACAAATATGGCCAACGTTCACTTTCCTTACTCGGTTCCTTCTACGTTCAACTTGATGCCCTCCTCACTGAAAACCTGTCTAACATTTCAAAAATTAAAACTGAACTCAAATCTTATCTTCTTTTCTGACAACCTTTTGACAATGTTTCTCCGATTTATTTATTTATTTTTCTAAGCTCTTTGTTCTTTTTCTGTAATTTTTTGGATTTCACAATTAACTGAATATGTCATGCAACCATAGTATTTATACATACATGTGTTTTTCATGTTTATTTTGGTTATATGTTCCTTCTCTGTATTGTCACCATCTTAAATAATTTATTAATTGTCTTAACCCCACAGTTAAGCCTTTTTCAGGCTTTGTGGGTTTTTTGATTATATCTTGTTAGATTTATTTCTGTAGGCCTATGTAACATTAATAAAAAATAAAAAAAATAAAAAAAAAAATATATATGTTAACATTAGATAGGCTTTGGCGCCGAGGTGATTTGCCTCGGCTTTAATTTTTGTTGGACGTTTGATTTTTTAAATAAAAAAAAAGGAATTATTGTCAAATCTTAAATCTAAAGTTGTTTGTTATAGTAGGCCTACCTAGGGTCTACCAATAAAATACAGTTTTATGTTGCTACTAGGCCGCTTCTAGAACGCTTTTTTAGTCGCGTTGATGGATGAGCTTTGTGATTATAAAGTGAATTATTTACATTGCAGGTGTTGCATTATCCCGAAGAAAAATTGAAACATAACGCTGTCCCAACAATTTTTTATTGGAGTAAGGAAACTGATGTAGGAAGAAGGAGAAGATTTGAACAACAAATGCTAGTTGAAAAAGCTCCAAAGAACCCTGTTGAGGATAATAATCAGAACAATCCCCCTGTCGATAGCATATTTAAGTAGGAAACAACGATCAATCAAGCTGGACACGATTCCACCCGCGGACAGAACTAGAATCAACAAGGCTGATTCTGAACAACATGAGAGTTTTTTATGTTCCTCGTTGCTAGGACGGCTCAAGAGTCACCGTTCTGCAGATTCTTCTGACTGAAGCAGAAATCGACCCATGGGCCTGCTGGTGTGGAATCAGCACACTATGCACAAAAGCGGTACCGGAAATGAAACTTGCTTGCGAAACTAGGGCGCTTCAACCAGTTGCGCCGCCTGTGATATTGTAAGATAATAAAATTAGTTTATGGTGTGTTTCATGATACTATTGTTTTCAATGTTCAAACAAGATAAGGTAGTGAAATTTAAGATTTGTACGATCATCCAGCCTCAAAAACACATTAGTTAATTGTTGCCATTGTCAAAACAGGATTCCATTATGAAACGCATTGTGAAAGCCTATAGTTAACAATAATACAAGAAGCACTATATTTTGACAATGAATTTGTTTTTTTGTTTATATGGATTTAAGACCAATGTATCCTAAGGGTGTGGAGAGCAAAGGCACATACTGGTCAGAACCAGCCACTGTTAGGGGAGGAAAAAAGGGGCGTTCTCACGTCGCGGTCAACATTCTTTGTTAGCGTTCGTTGTGTCATTGTCATCGTCGTCGGGGAGGTTGTCAAAGAGAGAGGGAGGAGTCCCCGATGACGATTACCAGAGCTCGCCTCTAGTTTCGGGGTCTAATATTCTAACATTAGATGGACTTTTTTTAATTGAATTGCCCTTTTACGATAAGCAGAGCCATGCTCTAGGTCAATTCTACCCCGGGTCCAGACGGGGTAAGAAAAGTCCCATGCCGGTCAGAAGTAGCCACGGGTAGGGGAGGAAAGAGGAATTCTCACGTTGTGGTCATAATAAATAAAAATAAATCGTATTTAGAGTCAATCCACTCAGTCACAAGACTGATTTTTTGTGGGGGACATTAAAAATAAAGCAGATCAAGCCAACCCTGTAGGCGCCAGTCACCATCTACGAGCGGACAATGACCAACTAGAGACCGGGATATAACAGTAGGAAATCCGATCAATCAAGCTGGACGCGATTCCAAATGCAAGTTGCGTCAGAATCAACGAGGCTAATTCGAAACAACATTGGAATTTATTATGTGCCTCGTTGCTAGAACGGCTCCAAAGTCACCGTTTAAAAATTTCTAGGCCAAGAACACCCTGGACTTTAGTTCACATCAGAAGTAAAAAACTTTTTCCTAGAGCAGGAATCGAACCCTGGACCATCATCATTGGAAACAGAACCTCTAACCACAAGGCCAATGAGCCAAAGAGCCTACGAGTCATCGTCTTTGTCTTCGTGCGTGTTGTAGTAGTTTTACGACGACCGCCAGAGCTCGCTTCTATTTCAGGGAGTAGGCTATATTATATACTTTCTTACTTACTAGCTGATGCTGATGCCAAATTATACACGGGCCCAGACAGGGCAACTCTCTATCTAGAGTTCGCTTTCATACTCATTATTTTAATCAATGTTTGGTGTTGGTGTATTTCTAGGACTGTGCGGGTGGAGGGTTTGACAGTCGGGTCGGGTTCGGGTACTAAACTGGGGGCCTAGCCTCGACGAACTGTCCGGAAAGCATTTTTTCGGCCGACCTCAAAAACCGAATTTCGGAAAGTCTACCCTCGACGGTATTTTGCGACAGTCGGATTGAGGAACCCGAATTCGTAAAGTTTCCGACAACTATCCCAGCCGTTGTGGGAAAACATAATTTATTAAACCCAAATGGGAGAGCGCTCAGACGCGAGCGGTGGGAACGACAAGGTTTGAAGGCAGTGGTCTTCGCCCACTTTTAGTAAACAAAATAACACATGGGCTTGACAAGTGTCAATCTGTAGACGTAATGTTCCAAGACCTTTTCAAAATCGGGTTTTAGGAGCCTGGGCGTCAGTTTCTTGAGTAATGCCATGCAATTTTATTTGAATATTGCATCAGCAAAGAAAAACAAGGATTCTGGTGGTCAAAGGCCCCTACCCAACGATAGGCCTACGGGGTTCATGAGGTATGTTTATCTTAGCCTAGTACCTAGGCCCAAACATCATAAGTTCATCATAAAGGACCTAGCCTTTGTTTAAATTTATGCACACAAATCTAGCCCTGTCACAAGTAGTAGGCCAAATGTAGAAATCGGCTAATCTAGGCCTACGAAAGACCTGAGCTGACTTCATCTAACCTAAAATAGGGACCAGGGAACTTCAAGCCCTGGGGCCCTGTGCATAAGCCTAGGAAGTAGGGCCTATGTTATGTATGTGTTATGAGGGCGCCATATGAATCATCGCTCAAATATTTAGATATAAGATTAACAGTACTTTATTAGAACTAGATACAATTCCAATCACTAGGATGCTAGGCTACATGACATCGCTCCTTGCAGTCAAGACGGGGAAGACAGCAACTACTAACCCACCCGCCCCTAAGATCCCACGACACAGAGCTCCCCCTACACTGCCAGTGCTCTGGCGGGTAGTTCAAATGTTCATAACATCACACCCCTCCCTTCTGGGGATTTTTTTACAAGTATGATTTGAATTAAATTTATCAATTAGCGTTTTTAAAAGATACATGATTTAATCAGTAACAAAGTCTTTCAGATAGGCAGGTCTAGCACGAGGACGTGAAGATACCTTTGCTGGGGAGAATGACATGGAGTGGCAGAGGTTTCATTTGCCCTTCCTACTAGGGATGGTTCTGAAGGAGAATCAGGTTGGTTCACTGCCTCTTCATAGTCTTCTGTCGCCCCGCGAGTCTCGCCCCTCATTTGGTCTAGGTTGTGTTTCCAGGTCCGTCCATCATCTAGTTGCGTTTCGAATGTTCGTGGGCCGCCGACTTTGGGGTGACAGTTGCTGGCATCCACTTGTTTCCATCGGCATAGTTCCCCACGAACACTGCTGCACCTTCTTCAAAAGTTCGCTCGGGTAGCTTCTGGCGTTCCATTCTTCTCCTGACGTTGGCGCATCTTCTTGCTCAAGTCTGGTTTCAAAAGATCCAAGGCCGTCCGGATACGCCGCCCCATTAGAAGTTCAGCAGGACTTTTTGGTCACCGTGCCTCGGGGGTGTTATGTTTGATGTAGGCAGGAATCTTGAGACATGACTTGAATGTTCCCTTTGTTCATCTTCTTGAGGGCTTCCTTCACCGTCTGAACAGTCTTTCAGCTTGTCCATTTGATGCAGGTTTGGAATGGTGGTACGGCAACATGCGTAATACCATTACTTCTTAGAAATTCCTTCATTTCAGCCGAGACAAACGCCGTTCCATTATCGGAAACCAATTTGTTGGTAGCCCGTGCGTTGCGAAGATTCTTCGTAGATGATTTATTACTGCTAATGATGTTAAGTTTTTCATTATAACCACTTCTGTTCCACTTGGAATAGGCGTCTACCAAAATGAGAAAAGTGTTCCCCATGAATGGACCCATGAAGTCGACTTTGTAGTCTCGACCAAGGATTTGTCGGCCATTTCCAAGGACATGGAGGTGCTTTAGCTGGTTCATGTCGTTGTTTTTTACAATTGTTGCATCTCTTGACATAGTTTTCAATGTCGTTGTCGATTCCCGGCCACCATACATATGCCGAGAAAGTTTTTTTCATGACCACAATGCCTGGATGAGCCACATGCAACAATTTAAAAAACCCGTTCACGTATTTTCTTTTTGGTATAAACGACTCTCGTTCCCACAGCAAAACCCAAGATGAATCGATAATTCTTGACGTCGCCTGAAGTATGCTGTGAAATTGTCCTTGGTTGGGAGGTCATGCGTCCATTTTGTAAGTACGCATTCAATGACCTTGCTCATCCCCCGGATCTTGCTTGGATACCTTTTCTATCTCGACCGCTGTGATCGGTGGTTTGTCCAATGCTTCCAAAAACAGTACTTCAATTGGTGCTGGAGTTTCGGTATCCGGGTGTTGTACCGGTAACCGGCTTAGTCCGTCGGCGTTACCTATTTGTTTACCCGGGCGATAAACAAGTTCGTACTCATAAGCGGACAGTAGAATGCTCCACCGTGGGCATCTGGTGAAATTATCTGTGGAATTGATTTCCCAGGGTTGAACAATCCCAAGAGTGGTTGGTGAACTGTTACAATCCTGAATTTGCGACCATACAAGTATTGATGATAGTGTTTTACGCATAGATTAAATGCTTAACCCCTCTCGATCTTTTTGAGAATAGTTACGCTCTGTACTTGTCAGTGTTCTTGACGCAAATGAAATTGGTTTTCCTTGATCTTGATTGTTGACATGAGACAAGAACGCTCCGATTCCACCGGAGATGCATCACATGTTAGCTCGATTGGCTTGTCTTCATCATAATGAGTTAATACATCAGCTGATTGTAATCTCTTTTAGCTTCTAGGAAAGCGTTTTTCCTCTTGTTCTTCCCACTTCCAGAGCTGGCATCGTCTAGCAGTCTGGAAGTGGTTCCAGAAGACATGCTCGGTTCTTCACGAACTTTTGTAGAAGTTGTATAACCCGGGGAAACGCTCGAAGTTCTGACTTGTTAGTTGGGTCGGTGCTTGTACGATAGCATTCACCTTGTCTTGTGTTGGCCCCAACCCCAGTGTAGTGAGAGCTGTTAGCGGAAAAATATTGCCAAATCCGGATACCAGCGCCCAAATTTTGCTGGGGGTAGATAAAAAAATCAGAATTAAAAATCCGCCGGGAGGCAAGCGATATCTCAACCCCAACACCCCTAAATCATCCCCTAAAATTAGAATAATTCATAGCTCTAACCCAAAAAAGAATTTTTATTCAAATTAGTTATTAAAATTATGTTTTAAAGTGTTTTAACCCAATCGGCTTATTCTCATTCCTAAACCACCATTTTTTAACCCCCATCCCTAATTGTTTATAAAATTTTTACCTTTATTTCCAGCATTTACCAGTGCGGCACCTAGGGAGTTATCAGCATGGAATTTGGCATGATGGTTCATAATAACCTGAAAAATAATAATCCGCCGGGAGGCAAGCGATATTCCCCCCCTTTTGTTCTCTACCACCCTTAACTTTGGGAAAAACGTAAGGTAGTATTTAATACATTTTGAATATTTCAATTGCTGATTAAAATTATGAGTCGATGTGTTATAGTCCAGTCAACAAATCATTCATACAAAACAAACAATTTTTTCACCCCCAACCCTAATAATCATCTTTTAGTGACAAAAACCCGTTAGTAAGTGACCACATGAAATTTGGCATGGTGGTAGATAAAAATATAAATTACTATTCCGTTGGGAGGCAAACAATATTTTACCCCTAGTGCCCTTTTATCATCCCTTAAATTGGATTTGGTACTAGGTCGTATTCAATACATTGAAATTATAAATTATCCAATAATATTATGCTCAAGCATGTTTCCATCCAATCAACCTATTTCTCGTGATTTTTTCTACCCCCACCCCTAATAGTGACTTTTTTCATCAACACTTATTAGCCCTGAAATTTGGCATGGTGGTAGATAAAAATATAAGAATTACTATCCGTTTGGGAAGTAAACGATATTTCACCCCAAGGACATCCCTTAAAATTGGAGTGTTCAATGATTCGTTTTTTTTCATTTGTGGTTATCTGGAAGAAAGTATTCAATTAAAAATCTATTTAAAATTCAATAGTTTTGGTTTATTTAAGAAATACAATAATAAGATGTTTGGGTTTGGGATCTATGATTAACATGTACAAGGTGGTATTTTATAGCAGCTTCTTTTCTCAATGCAGTTTCTAAACAAATGACGGTTTGTTTGTCTGAAGTGACAGGTAATATCACAGCCCAAAACTCGTAACAAATTGTATGAAAATACCACCTTTAAAACCCTGTAAACATAAGATACCATACCATACATAGATACTTGTAACATGCTTATTATTGTATTTCTTAAATAAACCAAAACTATTTAAATTTTAATTAGATTTTTAATTGAATACTTTCTTCCAGATAACCACAAAAAAAAAAAAAACGAATCATTTAACACTCTTTCCAATTTTAAGGGGTGTACTTGGGGTGAAATATCGTTTGCCTCCCAACGGAAAAGCAATTCTTATATTTTAATCTATCACCATGCCCCAAAAATTTATGCTAATAAGTGTTTTTATGAAAAAATCACTATTAGGGGTGGGGGTGAAAAAATCACGAGAAATTAGGTTGATTGGATGGAAACATGCTTGAGCATAATATTATTGGATAATTTTAATAATTAAAAATGTATAGAATACGACCTAGTACCAAATCCAAATTTTTAAGGGATGATAGAGGGCACTAGGGGTGAAATATCGTTTGCCTCCCAACGGAATAGTAATTCTTATATTTTTATCTATCACCATGCCAAATTTCATGCTAATAAGTGTTTATGAAAGAGAATCACTATTTGGGTGGGGGTAAAAAAAAACACGAGAAATTAAGGTTTATTGGATGGAAACATGCTTGAGCATAATATTATTGGATAATTTTAATAATTTCAATGTATTGAATACGACCTAGTACCAAATCCAATTTTAAGGGATGATAGAGGGCACTAGGGTAAAATATTGTTTGCCTCCCAACGGAATAGTTTAAAATTTTTATATTTTTATCTACCACCATGCCCAAAATTCATGTTGGTCACTTACTAAACAGTGTTTGTCACTAAAAGTTTTGATTATTAGGGTTGGGGTGAAAAAATTGGTTTTTTTTGTATGAATGATTTGTTGACGGACTATAACACATCGACTATAATTTTAATCAGCAATTGAAATATTCAAAATGTATTAAATACTACCTTACGTTTTTCCCAAAGTTAAGGGTGGTAGAGAACAAAAAGGGGTGAAAATCGCTTGCCATCCCGGCGGATTATTATTTTTCAGGTTATTATGAACCATCATGCCAAATTTCATGCTGATAACTCCCTAGGTGCCTCACTGGAAAATGTTGGAAATCAAGGTAAAAATATTATAAACAATTAGGATGGGGGTTGAAAAAATGTGGTTTAGGAAATGAAATAGGCTGATTGGGTTAAACACATTAAAACATAATTTTTCCAATAACTAATTTGAATAAAAATTCTTTTTTGGGTTAGAGCTATGAATTATTCTAATTTTAGGGGATGATTTAGGGGGTTTGTGGGGGTGAGATATCGCTTGCCTCCCGGCGGATTTTTAATTCTGATATTTTTATCTCCCCCCATGCAAAATTTCACGCTGGTATCCGGATTTGCAATATTCAAGTGTTTTCCTTCCCCTTTACAGCTCTTACTAGTGCTGTCAATTAGAAACCCAAGAAATTGTACTTGTTCAAGGTCAATTGGCATTTTGATCTCTGCAAGCGTAGCCCCTTAGAGTCAATCCGCTTCAAGATTCCCTCAACCGCTCGTCGTGTTCTTTCTTGCGTTTTTCCCCGATACCGGGATATCGTCGAGAAATACCGCCACACCTGGTATGCCTGCTAAAAATTTTTTTCCATTTCGCGTTGAAAAATCGCAGGTGCGCTCGATACCCCCGTACGGTAACCTCTTCTTTTTTAAAATAACCCCTTTAAGGTGTTGTTGTCAGTACAAGGCCTGCTGTCTCGTTTACAGACATTTGTTGATATGCTTGTGCAGGGTCCACTTGGAAAACTTCACACCACCGGCAATCGTAGCCAGGATATTGCTCGTTGTGGGCAATGGATAAATGTCTATTACTAGCGCTGGGATTTACTGTGCTTCGGTAGTCACAACAAATCCTTAAAGTTTTGTTTTTTTCAAAAACTGCCACAATCGGTGATGCCCATTCCGAATGGATCACCGGTTCTATAACCCCGATTTCAGTCAACCTGTCCAGTTCCTTATTAACCTTGTTTTGCAGTGGAAAAGGTACTGGTCGTGCTCGAAAGAATTTAGGCGTAGTATTTTCCTTCAATGGTACAGCGATTTCGGGACCAGTGTAGGGGCCTAGTTCGTCGTTGAACACGGAGCTGAATTCTTTTTCCCATTAGGTCTAGGCCCTGTGAGTCAACTTTGTTTATGCCACTGATGGAGATTCCCAGGGCATTAAACCAGTTGCGGCCTATGAGACTGCTTCCCGCCCCTTTTACAACCACCAGTGGTAATTTATGATTTTTTCCCTTGATGCACTACATTTATTATGGCTTCACCAACCACTGACAGCATTTCTTGTGACCATGTTTTTAGTCCTATGCCTGTCTGTTTAATGCTTGGTGTAGCCATAACTGACTGTGACAAAAAACTGGTTAAAAGTTATGTCATTGATTATTGAACATGCAGAATCCGAGTCTTTCCATTGTATGCATGCAACCATTTATTTTAGTGCTAGGCTAGGCTTGTCCATAGATGATGTTACCTTAAAACATTGCCTACCTGGTTGATTTCGTACGGGCCTGTTCTGACTGTTGTAGTTCAATTGCATGTGTACTTTGAATCCCCTTCCCTGCGTTTTGTTTGGAAGTCTTGCAAACTTGGTTTTTGTTTTTCTTTGACTGTTTGTCTTGATTCTGTTTTGTTAAACAAATTTCGCTCAAGGTGTCCCACCCTTTTGCAAAATGACAATTTTTCGTTAGGCAAACTTGCATGATTGTCCTTGATGATCATAACCGCACCGATAGCACGTTCCCTTCTGTGGTACCTTGTTGTGATGGACATCCTTGCCCTTCTTGTATGAAAGGGTGTTGATCTCCTTGCTAACTCCATTGTTGGCTGGAGCTCTCATTGCCGTCATGTTTGTTGTCTGCTGCCTCCGCTGCTACAGCCTTTGTAGGGGTTTTTCAAATGTTAGATCACCATTTTCCAATAGCCTACGTTGTAAGGCTTCGTTGCAAATGCCTACAACTAACTGGTCTCGTAGTCTAGTGTTCAAATCTGCTGTAAAATTACAGTTTTCTGTTAGTTTTCCTGAGTTCTGACACATACTGCGCGATTGTTTCCCCCTCTCTTCTGGGTTCTGCGATGGAAGTTAAATCTCATCACTATTTCGGATGGTTTTGGGGGAAGATGGTTCTTTATTGCCGTCGATAATATGCCAAAGTCAATTCGTTAGGCCTTCTCGGCGCCACGACCGACCTGATTAGTGTATAGGCGCGTTGTCCTACAACACTCAGAAAGCACTGCCAGCTTCCTGGACTCTTCTTCATGTTGTTGGCAATGTAGTAGAATTCCCCCCCTCTCCATATATTCTCCCAGTTGTCGATTTCTGGGTTGAATTCGTCGATTTTCCCGACGGACGCCATGCTTTTGGCGCGTTTTTTGCCTAGCCTAGGCCCCACTGTTTGCGTTGGCCTAGGGCCTTCAGTTTCCGAGATGGTACTTACTTTGCATTTCCCGTTCGTCGCCAGTGTTATGTATGTGTTTATGAGGGCGCCATATGAATCATCACTCGATATTTAGATATAAGATTAAAAGTACTTTATTAGAAATAGATACAATTACAATCACTAGGATGCTAGGCTACATGACATCGCTCCCCTTTCAATCAAGACGGGGAAGACAGCAACTACTAACCCACCGCCCCTCAGATCCCACGACACAGAGCTCCACTACACTGCAGTGCTCTAGGCGGGTAGTTTTAAATGTTCATACATCACAGCCTACATAAGATACACAAGGGCCAAACCTTAACCAAAAAGCATAGGACTAGTTTAGGTTCAACGCTGTTACAACTCTAGGCCAGCCCATGCACTAGGCCCTACGCCTAACTTACTGACTCACTAGAATTACAAACAGGCCTAGAGAGGGATTGTCAGACCTAAACATGGACATAAAAACCATCGGCTTGATAGGCCTAGGCAATCTTTAGGTCATATCAGATCATTGTAATGTAGGCTAGTGTGCATTGGCATTCAGGGGACTTAATTTAGGTTCGCCTATGTGGGGGAAAAACTCAAAAAAAAGTTTTAATCCGCGTTCCAGCCCACGTTGGGACGCTAGTATTAACGTGGAATAAGTAATATAAGTATTGCCTTTGCTAAGAACTTGAACTAAAAACTATATTTTTTTACAGATGCAATATTCAACAACGCTATGATTGTTATGGTCGTGTGCGCAGCTTTAAAATGAAAGAACTGTTGAAACTACTTGTACTTTCAGCACTGGTACACCGCGAGCCCCTGCAGTAATCAGCACCATGGAATGATTTATGAGTCGTGAAGAGGTAAAATTTTATGTGGGTCAGGTGGGGCAGGGGTAAGCGCTACATATTGCAAGGTGTGTCAGTAAACCGGCTCTAGTTGGCTGCTTACGTCTAACGTGCTCTGCCGTCAAACATACGGCGGTTTAGAAGGCCGCATCAGACAGCAGTCTCATTTTGTATTTAGCTAGCCTATTATGATTTGCCGTTATTCAGGCCATCAAATCAGACGTTACAATAAACTTAACGTCAAATAAATTAAAAAGAATAATAATTATTGTAAGACCCATAGGTCTAGGTCAGACTTTTAAAATATCACCAATCTATACCGGTAGCTACCAAGGCCTACGCAAATATGGGATCGAAAAATAATGTCAAAATTACTTGGTCCCTAATGTAAAAAGCCTGATGGATAAATTCTATTAGGCGTTAGGCCCCTATGTATTTTTAAAATCTTGGCCATGTATCCTAGACTACTTATTCTAAAAAGTGGAGGCTTATTATAAGAAGACTAATAATGTAGATTAG
Organism: Sweltsa coloradensis; assembly: GCA_024449915.1. Classification (NCBI taxonomy): domain Eukaryota; kingdom Metazoa; phylum Arthropoda; class Insecta; order Plecoptera; family Chloroperlidae; genus Sweltsa; species Sweltsa coloradensis. The sequence continues at coordinate 31,406 of JAMZAV010011208.1, read as the reverse complement.
TTGAACTTAGTGAATAATTACTCAAAGACAAATACCAGCACTCACATTCCTCTAAACCAACCTCCTCGGACCACTTGAGATTCAAATTAAATTCAGGCCTCGCCCTACTGTGATATCGGGGGTGTGGTTAGGACTTAAGTTTGCATTACAACTAGCTGGCATATTAAAAAAAATTAATCTAAACAATCAGGCTTAGAATTAAAGGGAAGAACATGATTTAAGGCCAAAATTAATGTCATCCAGAAATTTTTTATTACAAGTAGTAAGGGCTGTAGCACACAATTCATAGAGAGCTACTACCTGATTTTTTTTGTTGACAGTTTCCTTGACAGTGGGCATCAAACTAGCTGCAATGGGTGTGCTGAAAAAATAAATTCTCCTAGACGCTGCCAGCACTTGCGTACTGGTACCTGTATGTCTGGGAGTGGATCGTTGGCTACAGCGGCTACGCCTCAAGAAAAAGTCCCCAAGGAGAAGAATCTCTCAATTTATTATGCCTTCAAATATATAATAAATTACTAACTACAAAACCAACTTGCCTAAATTCCATATTACCTGTAGGGCCTATAGCCTATAACAAAAAATTTACAAAACAAAAAAAAAATATTGTGTGATATACTGCAATTCAATGATAGATCTTTCCCCATTACTGTTTTATTAGCCTCTAGAATGTATGCGGGTTGAAAAACATGAACATTCACAACCCGGCCGGGTTTGAAACCCGTGTCCGTTTAAACTATGAATTAATTTTAACCGCATAACCTGCATCGAACTCTAACACTGTAACGGGGTAAAAAAACTATTGTACCTACACCCACAACCCTGCATACCTTATGTTCTTTAAATAATTTTCTTGCAAAGGAAGGCCTAGAAAATCATAACATAAAAATACTTGACTATGCATTTCTTTAAAAGAATTCGTTCAACCTGTACAATACTTAGAGAAGGAACTTTTTAAAAGAACAAGTTTCCTTTTCCCGGAACTTGATTTATTTTAATGTTGAGGACTTTTTAATTGATCTAGTTCAATATTTTCAAGGGACTTTTTAGAAAGTTCCATTATAACATTCCCAGTATAATAAGTAGTCCAATTTTTGTACTTAGCACCACTTTTCAGGATTTTGTTAGCAACAACTTTGCCGTTATGGATCATTTATAATTTTCATATCATACGTATCATCATGATTCATGACCCTAACGCTCACTGGGCTCTTTGACAGCCGTACGCAATACGCCATGCTTGCAAGTTGCAGTCAGTCACTCTGCAAGTCCGATTAAAAAGTTAAAAATAAAAGGTAAACCTTTTTAAGGAACTTTAGTTTCTTTTTATGAGGAACTTGAACTTTTTAAGGTAAGGGTGAAAAAAGGAACTTTAAACAAGACTTTCTAAAGTTCCTTTTTTTAATTGGAGAACTGAATCCTTTTATAAGTCTCCTTTTAAAAGGAACTCCCCCAGGTATGCCTTGTATGATTCCATTTGTTTTTGTGTCACGTTGGTGCTGTGGTTAAGGGTGGACCGGGTATTTAATGATTCAGTGGCATTCAAAATTGCTAACAAGCAAAATAATTAGAAAATCTACTTTTTTGAAAAACTCGCTTGCCGCAGTTCTATGCATGCGTAGGCCTAAAACTCTGGAACGCCATAAGCTGACTGCACTTGCTCGCTACGTACTAAGGTGACTCGAGTGCTCGGAATATTCAGTAGCCGACATGAATCCAATATCTATGCTTCAACTGAAAAAGGCTCTGGGTACAGGGTCAGACAGACTTTTTCTCACAAAAGGGTATATCTCCATTTATGAACTAAATTCTAGTTCTACTTCGTGTATGTTTAATCTTATTATGGATGCCGTTGCAGCTTTCAATTCAATTTTTGCAATTGGACGCTAGAGCTGAGGGTAAATGAGAAGAAGAGAAGTATATTCCAAGAGTTCTGCTGCACTAGAATTTTTACAAGGTCAATTTTTATAGTTGTTCCAAAAATTCTACACTCAAGTCGTAAGTTGCGGTGACTTTAAATATAGGGTAGGCTTACCGGTAGTGGACTCGGCCCAATGTTTTTTAGACAGTAGGCTAGTTCAGTGCTACTTTATCACTGCGTTTGTAGCAAATTAAGCGGCATATGGTGTGTGTCCTTGTAGGGAATTTTTGGCGTTTAGGGGCCTACCGTCATTTTGGCAGTGGTGCCGGTCAATGATCTCTACGGTACAGAATAAAGTAGTAGGGGCCTGGGCCTAGGGCCTTTGCTTGTAGCCAAGAGGGCCCTACCTAGGGCCTTTCAACCGACCCACAGTAGGCCTAGCCTAACTGGTAACCTACTTCCTACAGTAGGCCTAGGCCCTAACAAAAAAAAGCTAAGGCTTAGCACCTGATGGGCCAGGCTAGGGGGGTAGGGTCTAGGCTTGAGGTCTTACAATTACTTATAGCCTACTGCCTAATCCCTTTGGGGTATGGGCCTAGGCCTACCTAGGCTAGTCGCCTACCATAGGTAGCCCTAGGGCCTATTTAGGCTAGGCCTAGGACCATAACCATCCCTTAACTTGGATAAGGCTAGTGGGCCTGCGGGAGTGCCTAATTAATCCAATAATTAAGCTGTTTCGTATGGCTTTAGCATTAACCAAAAATAGACCCTAGCTTAGCCTTGTGTTGGTAAGTGCCAAAATGACATAAGGCCTATCCCTATCTAGCTTAGGGTGGGGTTATGGCTATGTAGGTTAGACTAGTAGAAACCCTAACCTTAGGTAAAACTTCAGCGCCTAGTGCCTCGCCTGCTAGGACGTAAGGGTCTAGGGCCTAGAGGCTAGCCCTAGTCGTAGTTAGGCCCTACCAGTTTCTTTGTTTAGGTTTTAATGTATCGATATCTAGAGTCCCTAGGCCCTAAGCCTTCTTCCTCCAGAAATAATAATAATACCACTGAAATACATGACGGGTGTGATGAGACCAAAGACCCCCCACAAGGACACTCACGAATTTTTGCGTAGGCCTAATGAAGACCAACCCGTACTCCAAGCTGACTTTGTAAAATCAACTGCGGAAACTCTCTCTCTCTCCACTCCCTATCACAGAATCGTATTTTCTCACGTCAAAATACATCGACCAATTAAAACAGCAATTGCAAAAGCCCCATCAACAGGAGCGTCATCTTGAAACATCGCACATGTGGGCATGTGGCTGTCAACAATTCAGATGGCTTCCTCTCTGACGTCACCTTGTCGGAAATGTTTTCCGATGGGGGGTTTGTTGTCGGATTTCAAAAGTTCGGTTTCGACTAGAAATTCGGGGTTTTTTCCGTCAATCCGAATCCAGCGTCGAGGCTAAGCTTTCGATTTTCTTGTCGGGAAAGTACTTTCCGATTCGAAAAAGGTTCGTCGAGGCTGGCCCCCTGCTTCGGGTTCTCGGGTCGGTCAGCTCGGGTAGGTAAAACACAGATGTTATGACACTGTGTGTTAAAGTGGATAATGAATTTTAAAACATGTTCATAGAGACAACATAGAGACTAACAGCCCAGACACTGCACGAGGTAGCGTACGAAGGTGCACTTTACCCCCCCCCCCCTGACAATCATTTCTAAATAAACTAGTAAGTGACAACCGACCTTTTTGGTTATTTATTTATTTACCGTCTATCAGATTCAGTTAAAAAACTGATTTGCAAAGGAGGACAACTAAATAAATCTTATAACATACATCCAGTCGATAACAAATACGAGGACGTGAGAAACTAGGGCGCTTCAACCGCTTAGGTCATTTTGCGCCACCAGTGATATTGTTAATTATTGATTTGAGTTTCTTGGGTATTTATTTATTGTTTATTCTTGTTTGTTAAATTTACAACAAGAAACGGTGTCGACGCTCGCCAATATCTTGCTAAAACACTCAAAATCTTTGGAAATCTCGTGCCGCGAAAAACCTTAAATGATCAATGATTTAATGATCATAAAGTTGTAATAATTAATAAAATAAATAACTAGGAAAACGCTTAAGTCCCGCCGCGTTGTTGGATGAGCGTAATTGGTGCATTGGGCTGCCATGTGTTTACGGATTTTCTGTTGTTCTGTGAAAAAATTATTACTAAGTTGAAGATTTTTTAGAATTAAATTAAATTGAATAAAAAATAAACTCAATCTGTAATTTTTTTAATTAATCCTACTAATTTAAAAAAAAAGAAAAAATCGAAAAATTGCGATTTTTTAAGAAATAATGATTCGATTGCGCTCAAATTTCACAAAAATATATGAATTTATAAAATAAAGGTTCTGTGAAAAAATTATTACAATAGAATAAAGCAAGTAGGTGTTATAAGTTAAAAATTGTTTTAAAAAAGAAAAAATACAACATTTCTATTTTTATGACAAATAATTTTTTGATTGCGCTCAAATTTCACACGGATATCCTAATTCATAAAATTAAGGTTTCGTGAAAAAATCATTAGAATCGGATTAAGCATGTAGAAGTAATAAGTAAAATAAATTTTCCAAAAATCGAAAAAAAAATCGTAAATTGCGATTTTCATGAGAAATAATTTTTTAATTGTGCTCAAAAACGTGGCAGTTCTAAGTTCAGAGATTTCGAAGGTTTTTATAAAATTTCATTGCAATCGGAGTATTGGTTTAGTCGGAATCGTGCTGACAAACACACAAAAATACAGAAAAAAAAGAAAGAAGGAAACAAAGAAAAAAAAACATTCCGGAATTTTTTCTCCAGTGTAGTGAAATGGAATATTCGCTTCGCTCGCTACGCTCATCCAATTTTAGAGATGAAAGTGATTACAACCTACAAACTATTTATGTTGAATAAATAAATAAATAATAAATAAATTTTATTTAGAGTCTACCCACTCAGTTATATAACTGATTTTCAGTGGGGGACTTTAAATCAAAGCGACCAAGCCAACCCTGCAGGCCCCGACGCAATCGACGAGTGAGCGATAACCAACCAAAGATCAATATTTTTAATAGGAAATATAGCAATCAGTGGTATGGACAGTGCGAACACCCGCGAATCAACGCCAGAATCAACAAGGCCGATTCAGAACAACTCTGAAATTTATTATGTGCTTCGTTGCTAGGACGGCTCCAAAGTCACCGTTTACAAACTCCTAAGACAAGAACTGATGGACTTAAGTCCAAATGAGAAGTTAAAAAACTTCTGACTTTAGCGGGAATCGAACCCTGGACCTTCTGCATTGGAAGCAGATACGCTAACCACAAGACCAACGAGCCACACAACAAGACAAGACAAGACAAGAATGAATAATGGAGTATTATATATGTGATGTGAATTAAATTGGTTAAACAAATTACACCGGATAAGAAATTTTGTATGTTTGTAGCGGCGAGTTCATCGTATGATTTTTTTTGATTTATTTGGATTAAAAGCGCGTCAACTGTTATTTCAAAATGCGCCTCTACAGCTTAGTGGATGTGGGGAGGGAAGACCCATGCTGGTCAGAACCAGCCACGGGTAGGGGAAGGGGGGGGTCTCACGTCGTGATCGCAATCGTCTTCGGCATTGTTCATTCGTCATATTATATCTCCTATGCGCATATTTTATTAGTCCGTCCGTCTGTGTTGGCGCCAAGACTCCCAATGAAAACCGAACATGACCTCAGAATGACTCGCGGTTCTTTGTTCACGATTTCACCAACAAAGCAACGATTGAACTGACCTCATACGACGATGTGAGAAACTAGGGCGCTTTAACTGGTTAGGTCACTTTGCGCCACCTGTGATAGTGAAAGTTGATGAAGTGAGTTTATGATGTGTTTGATGATTATATTGTTTTCTTAAAGAATATAAAAGGAAAGAGAGAAGTTGGTGGTTGTGATAGTAAACCCAAAAGAAAAATTAATGATTTGAATAAAAATTAAATGTGTTTGATGTGAATTACATTTTGTGAAATTAAGTACTTTGAAAGAGAAATTTAGAAAGTTTGTCGCCTTGATCATATGATAGAAGTTATCATATGATTGTGAGAGATCAAATTGCATGCGCAAGGCACCATATTTGGTACATTATGCTATCGTTAGATGAACGGTTAAATGTACATAACATGTCTCACTTTCAGTTAATTATATTTATTTATTTAACGTCCATCATATTTAGTTAAAAACTGATTTATAGAGGACAAACAAATTAATCTACTAAAAAACATGACGATAAAGCAATTAACAAACAGTTAAATAAATATTTGTAATACTTATTATTCAACAATGAAATAAAACACAATTATTTTGGTAACAAATTCAAAAAGGATATAAAATACAATTAATTACAGAACAAAATAAAAAAAGGGAAAAAAGAGATATCCGTGTGTTAGACGTGTGCGCCACCTCTTCTCTACGTGAGAGTCGAAACGTAGGAGGACGATTTTTTTAGTCAGAGTGGGCTTCATATTATGCATTTTTTTAAATTAAGGACGCGTCAACCGTTAGGTTAATATGCACCACTCTAGCCTAGGAGATATAAGTAGGAGGCCCCCATGCTGGTCAGAACCAGCGACGGGTAAGGGTAGGGAGGGGGGTTAATTCACGTCGCGGTCGTCTTAGTCTTTGTCATCCTTGCGTTGTGTCATTGTCCGTCGTTCGTCGGGGAGGTCCGTCAAGAGAAGGGAATGTTTCCCGAACGATGATTGCGAGAGCTCGCCTTCTAGTTTCGAGGATTAATAATACTCCCTTATTACTAGCTGATGTTTGCGAAGTGGACTTTATCTCTTGAACTCGTCTTGTCCCGATTAAGCAAGAGCGCTCTGGACCGTTCTACCCCGGGCCTATACCAGGAACGGGACTAAGAATTGAAATCACGTCGCGACGCTGGGTAAGCTTCTTATCAGCCGCTATCATCGTGTTCATTTCCCTCATGCCCACGTGTCCGTATCCAGCAAAACTTCTATTGCAATAACCCCTTAGAGGTTTAGTTTTTTCTAAATAGAATTGGATACCTGTACCACATAATTACTTTCATAATGAGTTTTCATAGCGGAAAAAGATCTTACTACGACGTGGAAACTAGGGTGCTTTAACGGTTAGATCAGTTTGCTCCTCCTTTTTTATTGTGAAGTAATGAAATAAGTTTAATATGTATTTTATGAATAGATTTTTTTCTATTTTATAAAAGTAAGGAGTTATCGTGATAGAAAAAGAAATGTTAACATTGGAAATAACAATTAATTTTTTTTATGTTCTTGTCGCTGAAACAAGTTCGGAGACTGGTGGGTAAAATCTAGAAACGAAATAGTTTTTTTAATTTTAATTTAAAAAACTAAATGCTGGCTAGTGCCAGCCTACAGACCAGTCGTGCAATAATTGCAATGTCCAGTCTCACGACTGGACAATTGCAATATTGGTTGTCATCTTTACAAACAATTATTCGTTTAATTTGGAATAAGTAGGCGTCAACATGAGGCTCAACGCAAGCCTATATGATATTTGGAGGAAAGTCTCCATTCTGTCTGGCCTGACCAGCGACGGGTCAAGGGAGGAATTAGATGTTATGACGTCGCAGTCGCATCTCTTTGTTATCGTTGTGTTGTCATGGGGTCATATCGTGCGGGGACGTCATCAAGGAAATGGAAGGGGGTTCCCGACGACGAATGCCAGAAGCTCGCCTCTAGTTTGGAGAGTATATACTCCCCCTCTTACTAGCAGATGTTTGCACAGATGGACTTTCTCTCCTCCTTCGCCTTTTACGATTAGCAGATCCATGCCGCTGGGCAATTCTTCCCCGGCTCAGCGTGGTTTATCAAATTGAACCAAGACCCTATGGCTATACGCAGACATACATACATCGTGATTCTGGCTTTCCACTTATGCCTACTATAATCCTAAGAACAGAGATTGCAGTAGTTTATAGTTTTTGCAATGAGGACGTGTCAACGACAAGGTCCAAAATTTAACTCTATAACCTGGGGATATAGTGTGGTAAGTCCCTATGCTGGTCCAGGAACCAGCCACGGTTAAGGGGAGGGAGACTTTGTCATCGTTCATGAAGTACCAATCATTTATTATAAGACCTCTCTATAAAGGAGTTTGGTCTATTTGGTCCAAAGTTGCGTCAATCATTTGTTCATATTGCTCCACGCTAGGCCAAGGAATAAGGGGAGACACTACCGGTCCTGGACAGAACCAGCCATTGGTAGGTCAAGAAAGGGGTTAATAGATTTCAAAGTGATACATAGCTATGCTGGCATAGTCCCGCCATAGATGACTTCGAAAGAACAAGTCTACTAGTGCAGAACTGCCAGCCTTCCTTGTAGCCTAGCTGTTTAGCTATGCCTACCAATCATTCTGTCGAGGCCAGGCTTACAGTATACAACAAAATTTAAGTCTATCATAGACCAAAAATCAACTCATGTACCTCAGCTCTTCAATAAATCGTCTTCTATCAAAGCAACTCCTAATACTTGTGACGATATTTTAATATTATTACCGTAGCCACTTGTGCAAGACACGTCAGACCGACGTGAGAACTAGGCGCTTTATCCGGTAGGTCCATATTGCCGCATTCTGTGTTATTGGTAGTTAGTTGAATAAGTTTATGTGGTGTGTTGATGATTTTTTTACATAAGTTAATGAAAAAAATAATATGAGCTGATGATGTGAAGGCAAAACAAAATTTAATTAATTAAAAACAAAATGAAATGATATGTGAAAATGAGAAATTTAGAGAGTTGTCTCCATTTTTCATATGAAAGAAGACTGAACCAACAAACCTTCCTGTTCATGACGACGTTTCAAAATGTTTTAAACAATTTGTGACAGGACAAAATCAACGAACCTTTCATTCACGTCCTGGTTGTCTGAGCGCAGAATTTGGTTGGCGACTACATCAACTGGAGCCGTGACACCTGAAACAAGACAAGATAGGGAGACTTAGGTGGATGGATTGTTTTATTTTGTTCTTGTTTGATGAAGGGCGTGTCAACTCGTATGGATACAAGCGACATCTTTTAACCTAGGGGATGTGGGAGAGGGCCATGCTGGTCAGGAGCAGCCAAGGGGTAAGGTCGTGGTCGTGGTCGTCACCGTCTCTGACTCATGAACTTATAATCAAGCCTACAGTGACAGACACTGTCAGTGCGCATCATGGGCACGTTGTGGATGCCGCTGAACTGCCGTTAGTGGTTCCCTTCCCACGTTAACAGTAGTAGCTTGACTAGAATGCTTGTGCTGGCTGTAACATCATAATATCGTGGTTAACGTCAGTAGTTGGAGTGGCTCCACAACAATTTCAAAACCATACGACGTGAGAAAACTAGGCGCTTTAAAAAAACCGGGCAGGTCATGTTACTGGCCGCTGATATCGTTCTGTGTTCTAATTGAGTTTATTGTTTTGTTTTAATTGATTATATTTGGCTATATTAGATTGTTTGATTATAAGAACATGATATTAGAAATAGCGATACGAATAAAAACATATTTTTTATTTTAATTTTTGATGAAGGGCGCGTTACCGTTTTGTCATAATGCGCCACTCTGGGCGTGGCGAGGAAAATTTTACGCTGGTCAGTACCAGCCACGGTAGGGCCTACGAAATGGATGGGTTCTCACATTGTGGGTCGTCATCGTATTTATCATCGTGTCGTGTTGTCATTGTCCCATGGTCCTCTTCGTTATCGTCGTTGGTGTTGTCGTCGTCGTCGTCGAGTGTCGTCAGGTGAGGGTGAGGGTGGCCCCGATGGCGATTGCCCCAGGGCTCGCGTCTTATTTTCGGGGATAAAATTTACTACCTCACACATAGCAGATTAGGCACAATTATTTCCTCGCCTTTTTCGATTTAGCAGAGCCATTCTTTGGACCCATTCTACCCCCGGGCCCAGACGGGGAACATTTGTAACTGAAGAGACTTTGCAAAACAAGACGAAACTAGTTTCAAAACTTAACTGTGAATCGGGAGCTCCTTGGAGTCAGGAGGAGTAGGAAACAAGGCCAGCTCCAGATGATACTCAGGCAAGTCAAAGAATATACGTAACGACGAATGAGAAACCATGCGCTTCAACCGGTAGGTCACATTGCGCGACTGGTGATATAAAAGGTAATGGTTTGTTTAATGGTTCCATTGTTTTCGAAGTGAATAAAAGAAAAGATATGGAGATATGATTATTATACAAGAAATTTTGAAGGTCGTCGCGTTATCGTATGTTGTTCACATGATTAGAATAGATCAAATTGCGTGCACAAAATATCATATTATTTGTATAACATTCCACTAACAAATTAAAATGTTAACGTTAAAACGGTTCATCCCATGTAACACCACATCGGTAGCATCCTTTTCTCTGGTTAAGAGATATCAGTTACTTACGATGTTTATTCTGCAACTAAAGTACCGTAGAACATCTATCAAATACACGACGACGTAATAAACTAAGGCGCAATCAACAAGAGGTCAATTGCGCCTCATGTGATATTAATCCTGTCAATAAGATGCGTATATTGACGCTTGGAGGAAAAAATTGCGATGTCGCTGAATTTTTGCAGTAGACCTTCCTTATATAATACTAATGCAACATACTAAAACTCCCTACAATTGATGAGCTTGGCCGCCTATTGGAAAAGTGGCGGCCAAAGGTGTTTGTTATCGAATATCTCCAAATTCGTTTGAGGATAGACAAAATATCTCAACAAGAGAAATATTCCCCATCTTAATTCTTTACAAAACAGGTGTCTTCTATAGTTTTGGTAGGGGCAACGGTTACGTCACAATAATCGTGGTTTATATGTTTCTCATTGGAGTACCACTTTTTGCCAAATTTTCCCGCCACATCAAACAATGCCCGTAAATCCGTAAGAAATCGATTTAAATACAAAAGGACTTTTTGTACGGGGTTCATGAAAGCTTCTATTAGCATTTTAAAAAATCAGGTCTGCGAAATCGAATTTTGCATTTACACCGAATTTGGTTTTCCATTGTTGACATTTCCTCAAAAATTGCCTTTTTTGACTGTCCCTTATTAATCCACTAAATAGCAATTGGATGAAACATTCTTTCTACGCACATTGTAAATGGACTCAAATAATGATCCGATTACATCAAAGTTTAAATCCAATATGGCTGCTTTCTAATATCCACAACGTCAAAGTGATTATGTTACAAAAAGAGTGTAAAAAAACCAGCCAAAACCGAAAACAGTATTAATAGTGTGAAATATTAGGAATTAGCAGCCTATTGGATTTAAACTTTGGTTGTAATCGGATCATTATTTTAAGTCATTTCATGTGCGTAGAAAGAATTTTTCCTCCAATGCTATTTTAGTGCTTAATAATGGACAGTAAAATATGGCATTTTTTAGGAAATGCCAACAGAATTGAAAACCAAAATTCGTGTAAATGCAAAATGACCGATTTCGCAGAACGTGATTTTTTTAAAATACTAATGGAAGCTTTCATGAACCCCCCGTACAAATTCTTCTGTTATAAATCGATTCTAACGGATTTACCGGGCTTGTTTGATGCTGGGCGTGAAAATTGTAATAAGCTGAAACTTCCAATGAGCAACATATAAACACCGATTTTGTGACGTAACCGTTGCCCTCTACAAACTATAGAATAACACCCTGTTTTGTAAAGAATTAAATGGGGAATATTTCTCGATTGTTGAGATATGTTTGTCTTATCTCAAACGAATTTGGAGATATTCGATAACAAACACTTTTTGGCCGCCATTTTCCAAATATGGCGGCCGATTTTTCAGTCCGATGTAGGGGAGTTTTAGTAGTTTGATAGTATCATTTAAGGGAGGTCTCTGCAAAAATTCAGCGACATCGCAATTTTTTTCCTCCTCAATATTCTTATTTGACAGGATTTAATATTGTGAGTATATATAGTTATAATGTGTTTGTTTTGTGTAAAATGTTATTTTTCTCAGTTTATAAAAGAAAAAAGAAAGAGCCCGTAAGTTGTGAAATAAATAAATATTGGCCCTCCGCGCGATTACTATCAAACATATATTCGCCAGGAGTGCTTCACTTGAACGTTACTGTTTTTGCATTGGATTTATTTACTATTAGGGCGCGTCACTGTTAAGTTATACCGTGCCACTTTAGCCTAAGGGTGTGGGGGAGGAGGCCCATGCTGGTCATAACCATCCACGGGGTAGGGAAGGGAAGGGGGGTTTCTCCACGATCGCGTCGTCATCATCTTTGTAATCGTTCGTTGTGTCATTGTCATCGTCGGCGGGGGGTCGTCAAGGGATGAGGCAAGGTCCCCCGGCGACGATTGGCAGAGCTCGCCTCTTGTTTCGGGAGGTAAGATATTCCGCTCTTTCTAGCTGAATGTTTGCGAGGTGGAGCCCCCCCCCCCCCCCCCCTTTTTTTTTTTTTCTCTTGATCGCTTTTTACGATTAGCAGAGCCCCATGCTCTGGACCCTGAGGCCCATGCTGTCAGAACAGCCACGGATAGGGGAAGGATAACTCACGTCGCGGTCGTCATCGTTTTGTCATCGTTACTGGTTGTTTTATTGGTCGTCGTCAACGAGGAGGTCCGTCAATGGAAGGTAAAGGGTTCCCCGACGATGACTGCCAGAGCTCGCCTATAGTTTCAGGGAGTACTCCCATAATTGCTAGCTGATGGTATTTACAAGGTTTGTCGTCGTTATCATGTGATTGCGAGAGATCTAACGCGTGCGCAAGGCAACATATTCCGGCCTGATAATACCAATTAAGTAATCTTAGATGTTCAACTGAATGTTTTTAGTTTATGTGGGTTTAGAGCCGCGTCAACCGTGAGGTCATAACGCGCAACTGAATGTTCAAACTCAGGACCAGACGAACACAAAGTATACGGCGCTCTGTTCAAACTGGAAGTAGAGTTAGCACGGTATTGATTGATAAATTGATATATGAAGGTGCAGGACTAAAACCCAGGCCTTATGCGGGACACGAAACCGCGTCCTCGTAAAAAAAAAAGTGTCAAACTGCCTTGCGAAGAGGTCGACTTCAACCTTTAGAACCCCGTGTAAAACTTAAGCGCTTCAACAGAGTGGGTCATACGAAGCCGCTTGTAATATTATTATTTAATATTTCAGTATATTTAGATAAGAACGCGTCAGCTGTTAGGTCAAATGCGCCTCTCTAGACTTAAGAATATGGGGAGGAAAGACCCAGGCTGGTCAGAACCAGCCACGGCTAGGGGGAAGTCTTACGTCGCGGTCGTCATCGTCTTTGTCATCGTGCGTGGTGTCATGGTCGTCTTCGTTGGAAGGTTTTCAAGGAAGGGAGTTTCCCCCGACGACGACTGCCCGAGCGACGAACTGATTGTTGAGAAGCACCAAATAACGAACTTTGCAACGAGGTAATCACGGAGCCCGTGGAAATCTCTTCGCGCCTCGATATCATTCATAATAAGAATGTTTTAACGGATAGAAACCGCTCTCAGGAAAACATTACCGGTCTTAGTCTCAAGGAAATGCGGAAACTCTGTTTTATTGGTTTCCATTCCAAGAACTTTGAGATATTATGACGAAGCAACTGGGAATGCAGCCAATACAAGCTTTTAATAAGACTGGAGAAACTAGGGCACTTCAACCGTATGGTTGTGCATGGTGGTTGGGGTCGCTTTTGATTTATAGTCCGCCACACTGAAAATCAGTATATAACTGATGGGCAGACTTCTAAATAAAAAAATTTATTTTATTTCATTTATTTATTGCGCCGCCTGTGATACTGTTTGTGATAGTTTTTTTGTTTTCTAAGTATAAGAGTCAAAGAAAATACACTAAGAGATGAATAGCAAAAAAAGTGACTTATTTGGTCTGTGAAAAAGAAGTGTGTTTTGATGCGATTAAATTTGGTTAAACAAAAGTACTCTGGACCGAGATATTAAAAAACGAGGGATCGGAGCGACTGATGTCTCCATTCAACTCAAACGGCCCATCATTCTGTGATTCTGTCCTGTCTGTATAACGTCGAAAATCAGCCGAACCGCTTGAACATATTAACGCTGAATTTTAAAACAGACATCGCCGAGTTTACTGAGAACTGTTTTACAAAGTGCGTGTTAACAAGTTTTTGTCATGACATCGTTCTCACTCGAAACAGGTGTACCACAAGGCTCGGTCTTGTCGGTAATCACTGTTTGCTATTGGAAATAAACAGTGTAGTGGATTGTATCCCAAAGAGCCTAATGTCGTGCCTATTTGTAGATGACCTGGGAATCTTTCTACAGATCGGTATTTAGCAACAGCTCAAGGACACGTGGCCAAATTGGATTGACAATATAAGTGAATGGGCTCGAAAGCGGGGACCCGAATTCTCTCCCGAAAAAACTCAGTGGCATTCACTTTTTGGCCGTCTTTCAGGATCCAAATGACCCACAACCTATCGTTTAAACAATGTAGAACTTCTATTTCAAACAACATGTCCGTCTTCTCGCAGGTGTTTTGACAAAAGCTAATTGGAAAAGACCACGTGTTGAGTTTACGCAAAAAAATGCATGTTGAAAATCAACCTATTTAAAGTTTCTCAGTAATACATGTGGAGTGCAGATATGACTTGCATGTTGAAAATTTACGGATCTCTAGTTTGCTCCAAGATGGACTATGGGATGTTCGTATACTCTTCAGCCAGTAACACAACCCTTCACTTCTAGCACCACTGTCCACCATTGTGGTCTTCGTATTGCTCCTTGGTGCTTTCGAACAAAGGCCCGGGTAGTCAGTGCTTGTATGCCGAGTCAGGTGTGCTCCTCCTTAGCTAGAAAGGAGAAAACCTCCTGATGGGTACGTAGTTAATGAAAATTAAAGCTATGCCTAACCATCCAGCAAATCTGAAATTTTTTAACACTACATATGTCAGACACTTTGATAACAACCCAAGGCATCTCTTCCACGGGATTAAGATGTAAACTTTTGTTTAATCTTATAGAATTTCATTCTCCAAAAAGTTTTAATTTTGTTATTTAGCAAAAACCCGCCCTGGTTTACACCAGAGCCGATTGATTATAGTTGACCTTTGTCGTTTTGAATAAAAACTCTACTTGCGATAGTGTATTCAAAATAACTTTAGAAAGATTTGCCATGAACATCAAAGGGTTTACTATTAGGTATTCACAGATTGGCTCCAAAATTGACAACAAAGGTTTGGAGTGCCTTTTATTGGCTCAACCTAACTGATACTTTTCAGGCTAAGCGACGTGGTGTTCGGTTTTCACTGCAGAGTTATTCGCCATCCGTGAGCTCTTAATACATTCTACGAACCTGTCGTTGTGGAGCATACCTTCTTGTGTTCATATAGCTTTAAGTTCACTTCAAGCTATCAAACTCATGTATTCTTCATCATATTGGTACACGACATCCAATTCTATTTAGAACACTACCTCTAAGGGATATATAATAGAGTTTTGCTGGATCCTTGACACGTGGGCATAGAGGGGAAATGAACACGCTGATCGGGCTGCTAAGGAAGCTTCCAGCGTCGCGACGTTGATTTCAATCGAGTTCCTCGTTCCAGATGTCCAAGAGTGGATACAAGCAAAGATTGGTTGGATTTGCGACAAGCATCGTGGGATGTGTTTGCAAAATAACAAATTTGCATAGTGTGGATTGCCACATGGACTAACAAAATTCGTCCCCCTACGTCCTCGACTCTCACGTAGAGAGAGTGGTATTGTCTAGAATTCGTATAGGCCACACGATACGCCTCAAACGGATATCTCTTAACCAGAGAAAAGGTTATTCCCATCTGTGAACACATGGTGGTGTACCTTTAACCGTGCTCATATGCTAGCATAATGTGCCAAATATGATGCCTTGCGCACGCAATTTGATCTCTCCCAATCATAATGAAGACTTCTAATCAATGATAACGGCGACAAACTTTTGCTAATTTCTCATCTCATTAGTAATCTATTTAACAAAATTTAATTTCAATCTTACACATGTCTTTCTTTTCTTTGATTTTTCATTTTACCATTCATAACTTTTAAGTATGCTAATACTTTCTTCATCATCATTTTATTTTGTTATTTACACACTTAGAAAACAATATAATCATCAAAACTACCTGGCATTCACTCTCTCATTTCTTTCATTCACAGGCTCGCATATGACCAAACCGTTGAAGCGCCCTATAAAAAAAAAAAAAAAAATCAGTTATATCCATTGCGATTTAAGCCTACAATAAATAAAAATGTGATTTTTAAAAATATCGATAGCATTTGTTTAGTAGCAGCTAGCGGGACGAGATTTACCTGGCTGACATGGCCCAGTGGTAAGCATTTAGCCTACCGCACGGAGGATTGGGGTTCGATGCCAGTTGATTATAACTTTTTTATATTTTTACACCCACATATTATTTTTTAGGGGTGTTAAATGGGAAATAAAAATTAGGTGATTTTGATTTATCTTGGAAATTTGTTAATGTTTCACGCTAATACGTTTCGAACACGATTCGCATTTTGAATTATTCATTTTAAATAACTAGGGAAACGCCAAAGTCGTTGTTAACCCGTGGAGATGAGCCAAGTTGGAGTAGTACCCGGGAAATCCCCTCCCCTCCCCCCCCCCCCACCCCCCCTATACCAAGACTGGATCTAGCCCATATGGGGAATGATACCGGGTACTATACACATGGCTCACTCACTCGTTTAACAACGACTTTGGCGTTTCCCTAGTTACTAATATTGTAACTGTTGATCTGTTGTTTGTTGTGCCTCACGTTGTGGTCATCGTATTTGCCATCGTTCGTGTCATCATAGTCGTCGTCATTATCAAGGAGGTAGCCTCACAGTCCGATGTTAACATCGCGTGAGTTTCCATTTCTTTTTTTTTTCGGTTTTAAATGGGTTTTTTTTTTGGGTTTAATTTTGGATTAAGGACGCGTCAACCTATAGGTCTAAATGCACAACTATAGCTTAAAAGGGGGGGGGGAGGGGCCCATGCTGAGCAGTAACCAGCCACGGGTAAGGGGAGAAGGAGGTTCTCACGTAGTTCTCATATGATTGGGGAGTTCAATTAAGTGGAGCAAGTACTATATCAACTTTACAGCAAGAAACATTTACGTACATAATGTAATACTATTTCCTCAGTATCCTCCGGGACCTCACGACGAGACGTTGCTGTATTAGAGTTTCCGTACACTTTTATTTACGTTCAATAAAAAACGTTCACACATAATTTATTTAACTTAGCACTTTGGTTGATCTAATATTTTAAAGATGATCGTTTGATTATTGAGACAAGCAAACCAATTCTAATAGGGAACGATTGCGATGTGTCCTAGTTCTGTGGGTCCAGTAAAGGTTTTTCAAATTAATCGGATTGTTTATTTGGATAAGGACCGCGTCACCGTTAGGTCATAACTCACCACTCTAACCTAGGGGGGGGGGGGAGAGGGGCCCATGCTGGTTCAATAACTGCCCACTGGTAAGGGGAGGAAAGTGGGGTTTCTTACGTCGCGGTCGCATCGTCTTTGTCATAGTTGCCGTTTGTGTTATATGTGTCGTCAAGGAAGGGAGCAAGGTCCACGACGACCGATTGCCAAGACTCACCTCTTTTTTTTTTCGGGAGTAAATACTACCATTCATACTAAGCTGATGTTTTACGGAGGTGGACTTTTTCTCGTTGAATCGCTTTTACGATTAGGCAGAGCCATGCTCTGGGCAGTTCTACCCCGGGGCCCTGACGGATCAAGTATCTTGAATCGGTCAGTGGTGATACGAGAGTTTGGGGTTCTAATATAGGTTGTACGTGTGGTCTATGTTATTGGCAGTCTGGTCCCTGAGTGTAATTACGTTCAATGCCCAGGTAGGCCTACTTTAGAGGAGGTGCCCACACCGTATTTCTCCAGACAATAATGTCGGGTACCTATCTTTGAGGACGAAGGGTTGAAACGAAATATAGGTCGGAATGCAGTGCGTTAAAAGTTACCTTTTAATTTTCAAAAGATTATAACTTTTTTCTCTTTTTTTTATATAAATATAAACTGTACATTTTTAAAAAACAAAGATTGCAAAACTATTAAATTTCATAGTATTTAAAGCTTATTTAACTGCTGTAAGCACTTTAATGACGTTTAATTATTAATGAACTAATTTTGTTTGGATTAATTTGGATTAAGGACGCGTCCAACCGTTAGGTCATAATGCACCACTCTAGCCTAAGGGAGGGTGGGGGGATGGAAGGGGGGTTTCTCAACGTCGCATGTCGTCATCGTTCTTTGTCCAATCGTTCGTTGTGTCCATTGTCATCGTCGCCGGAGGGTCGTCAAGGGAAGGGGGAAAGTACCCCGAAGAACGATTAACCAGAGCTCGCCTCTGGGGCGTTTCAGGGATAAAATACTACCTTCATTCTAGCTGATGTTTGCGAGGTGGACTTTTTCTCTTGAATCGCTTTTTAAACGATTTAGAAGAGCCATGCTCTGGGCCAATTCTGACCCCGCGGGCCCAACGGGGTAAAATTGACACGAAATACTTTTAATTATTTTTGGAAGAAGCGCGTCAACTTTAGGTCCATATGCGTCACTCTAGCCAGAAAATATGGGGATAGGGATATGGGGAGGAAGGCCCATGCTGGTCAGAACCAGCCACGAGTAGGGGGATAAAAGTAGGGTTGTCACGTCGTGGTCGACATCGTTAGGAGGTCTTCAAGGGGAGGGAAGGGGTCACCTACTAAGACCGCCAGAGCTCGCCTCTGGTTTTGGTAAGTAATATGTTTGCGATGTTTGTGAGAAGGACTTTTTCTCTTGAATCTTTCTTGTACGATTATAGCAGAGCCATGCTCTGGACCAATTGTACCTCGGGCCTACAGGGTATGAAATGCATTAACAAGATTATAATAAAATCATTCTTGAGATGAATATAATTTTAATGAAAAATTAAACACATTGGAAGTAAATTAAACTTTGCTAAACAACGGACATCCAATGAGAAATGTCAGCAAGTTTGTCGCCATTCTATGATAAAAGTCCTTCATATGATTGTGAGACGTTTGAAGGCCAGTGCATCCTCTGCCGATCATACAAGGCGAGATAATAGGCCACATCTCGTACATCACTGGTTATTTCTAGTTTATTAGGATCGAGGGGGCTCGTCACACCGTTTAAGTTCTATCGCCACTCTAGCTTAGAGCAGTGGTTTCCCAAACCGTGGTAGGCGTACCCCCAGGTGTACGTGATAGTTTTCCAGGGGGTACGCGTAAACAGTCCAGCTAAACCAACATTAAATTTGTTCGTCTAATCAAAGTTGGGTGACAATTAACCTAAACACTGTGTGTTTTTGCTCTGAATTCTTTCCAATAACCATGTGAACCATCTCTTCTCCACGCGCCAATTTTCGAACCAGCAACGTACAATACACAGCAAGCCTCCATTATTCATACTTAAATGAATGACTTCGTGAGATATTATAGGCGCTTCAACCGTTAAGGTTTATAAGTTGTTTATATTTGGTTTCCAGTATTGCAATGCAATTAATGAACACGATTTTAATAAAAATTCTTAATATGTATGATTGTGTTCGGTCAAACCGTTAAACCGTCTACACTTACTCGTTCCTGCCAAGACCTTCGGTGGAGATTGGGTGGTGATTAGTTCTCTGCTCTGGTAACCAAGGTGCCCACCCGTTCCGCGTTCGGGTTCCTAGAGGTCTGGGTAGATGGAACGAGGAAGTTCTACGCAGACAAAACCCCGGATATATAGGCAGATGCAACTTATTTGAAATACTCCTGTCATCCCAATCAAACACAGACTCCTCAAAGTCCTATGGGTAGGATGAGTCGCCACCCAAAAGTTCGATGTGTGTGGGAAGCATAGCAGTTTAAATAGGTATGTAAGCTCTTACATACACAAATATTGAGTTAAATATTTCCAGTAACAGGATACATAATAAAATAGTATCTTAATAAAGTGTACTCAAGGATCGAATCCATTTTCACGCATTGCCTAGCCTAGTAATAAATCTTAGGCACATTAACAATTAGATAACAGGAATGTCAATATAATCGTTCTTAACAATTAAAGGTACTGGCCTATTGTCCAGGGCTAGGCCCAAGTTAATGTAACATTCAAATATCACAATAACATTCATACGCACAAGATCCGGGGGGATGATTAATGATAGATACTTTTTGACAATTGTTGGCCGACTAGGCCTAACCTGTAAGATACGTTTCTGGGTGGGAACCGCCTTACCGGGCCCACCCCCATACCACGGGGTGGCACACTGAGACTCTTGCCTGGCGTACGCAACCTAAATTTCACAACCCACAAACAAACTCTCCAGGTCTCCCTGGACGACCCCTGTTGGTCATAGTCACACTCCTGACATTCACTTACCAACTAACTTTGGTCTACAGTAGTACAAACCTACAGCGGTTTGTGATTTTGTCCCCTCGCACAAATCGCACATCATTGGTGGCCACATTACAATAACCCTTTATATTAATTCTAGAGACATCTAGTAGCCTACAACAGGCAGTTCCCGGAAGTCGGCTATGGTAAACTTAATTCTAACCGTGTGGTAGGACTCGAACCACACCCCTTTACTCTGGGCCTCGGACCTTAATCCCAACATAAGGAAGGAATGCTGCTTATGGCATACCTGCTGAGTAAATCTTCAAGGCGTTCTTCCAGCGTTGGTCTATAAAGCTGACCGGACCTTCAACGACTGGGTATATACAGATACAATGTTTCAAATGGGGGTTTCCTAAAGTGGTCATGTTGCACACTCTGTAAGGGCCTAGGACCTAAAGTCCGCACAAAAGTAAAGAGGCTGCTATGGCATACCTAATGAGTAAATGTTCAAGCGTTCTTCCAAGCGTTGGCCTATAAGGGCTTGACCGGACCCTTCAACGACTGGTCATATACAGATGACTGTTCAAGTAGGGTTCTTAAAGTGTCAGGTTGCACACTCTGTAAGGGGTCCCCTGAGGAACCTAAAGTCCCGCACACAAGTAGAGAAGGCTGCATATGGCATACCTGATGGTTAAATGTTCAAGCGTTCTTCACGTTGCCTTATGGCTGCCTGCGGACCTTCAACGACTGGGTATATACAATAAATGATCAAGTAGGGTTCCTAAAGTGGTCAGGTTTGCACACAGTAAAATTAACAATACCGCCATGTGGTTTGAATCTTGCCGGAGTCTCTGGCCCCGCCCTGGGAATTTCCAACCTTCCCGAAACGGGAATGAACGCCACAAGGTAGAACTAGGCCCTAGGACAACTAGGCCTACGCTTAGAGTAGACAGGAGCGTAGACCCTTGGAACGCCTACACTTTCCCCAACGTACTGGCTTGGTGAGCCTAGGAGTACCTTCCTCCGCATGGCTAAGGGATACGTCTTGCCCCGTACTAAAATCGTGGCTGGTCATCCTAGGAGTAGGGCCCTAGACTTGGCCTGCCACGGCTAGGATACTTCTTGCCCCGTACTAAAATCTGTGGCCTGGTAAGCCTAGGAGTCAGGTAGGGCCTAGGACATTCTGGCACTGCTGGGCACTTCTGCCGCCGTACTAAAAATCGTGGCGGCTGGTAAAGCCTAGGTAGGCCTAGATTCTGGCACGGCTTAGGATACTTCTTTCCTCGCCCGTACTAAAATCGGGGCCTGGTAAGCTAGGAGTAGGCCTAGACTTCTGGCACGCAGGGCAATGGCTCTGTCTTGCCCCGTACTAAAATCTGGCCGGTAAGCCTCGGAGTAGGGCCTAGACTTTCTGGCACGGCTAGGGATACTTCTCGCCCCGTACTAAAATCCCGTGGTAGAGAGAAATTCCCAAAAGCTGTGAAATAACCTCTCCTAACCAAGGTCTAACAACCTTCAACGGAATCACCAACAAAAGGACTACCACGAAATGGAAACAAATTCGGCTACTGCTCGCCTCGGGACACTTATGTAGCACAATGGCTGCTCAACGGCATTTCCAGCAACGCCCCCAGTCCACGGAGCAGCCAACAATCTCACAACCTTCCAGCTGAGAATCAGACAGTCACAGACAGCTGACTGCGTCTTCCGTCACTCATCTCTTGCCAACTCGATTCGACCCGATCCGAGAGATGTCGAACGCGAGACAGAGCCATCCGGAGCGCGCTCGTCGCGGAGACGTCGCATCAGGCGCCGCGCAGTTTAAAAACGTAGCAGCAACAGCTGACGAGTGTGCCCCGTAAAAAAACAATCGTCACAACCTCCCCCGCCTACAGAGAAAATGGATTTCTTTAACGAGCTACTACAGGCTTCAAATCTACCACGTGCCACCGACCGACCCTCTGACCTGCCTGATCTTCTAGTTTCAAGATCACTGGCGAGACTTTGTGACTGACCACAAAGAGGCCAACATATTTCGGGGCAAGTTTGGCAGTAAAATGCTGACTCGCATCTGACAAGACAAAATTTCTTCTCCAAACTTGATCGCCCACGTTATAAGTGACGGGTCTGTGCCTTAAATTGTAGTGCTGTTGCTGCCGACGCTGAGCTTCATTAAAATTTATTTGAACCTTCTCACGGATATTCTCTTACCCAATCCACCGTTCTTCTATCCCCAGGCGAACCTCATTCCCATGTCTATCCATCTCGACTCGATTTCGCTTTCCTGAGAGTCCAAGTTCCCTCCCAAGATGCCGGTAGGCTGGGGAGTACTGGGTGGTTTCATGTTTGCTGGTTCGTAAGACGTACTGGACCTGTGGCACGAGGACGTCCTATCAACGTTGATTTTCTCCCACAAATATCGACAAAAGGTTGCCTACCTCCTTGTTCATCCTCTCTACGGGGTTGGCCTGCGGGTGATAATATGGCGTAAACTGCACCTCCACTTCATAAGCCGCTAGCGCTTCTCGGAACTCTCGACTAACCAGTTGTCTCTCATTATCCACGATAAGGAGACGAGGGGCTCCCTGTTCTAGGAATACCGAGTGAATAAGTGGCTGCTCATACGTGTTTGTGATTGTATCTTGGCGTAGTCGGGAATAGAATGTCCACGTGTGGGGAGTCTTGGACCACGAGGATGAATTTATTTTGTTTTAGCGAAGGCGGCAGGGGTCCAATAAGATCTACCGTCAGCACTTCTCCCGGACGCAACGGGAACTGACGAGGGGCTAGCAGCCCTGCTGGACGTCTTTGCTCAGTCTTGTGTTGCGCGCAGACCTCACATGCGTGCACGTATTGGCAGACGGAGGCTCTCATCCTCGGCCAGTAGTAGTAGAGCGCAAGCCGGCTCAATGTCTTGAACATCCCGCGGTGACCTGCATGGGGTTCATCGTGTGCTTCGCGTAAAGCCTCTTCTCGTAGTTCTCTGGGCAGTACACGCTTCCAGTTGTTTTCGTCCCTGGGTAACTTGGTGTTGTCGGCACACAGCTTCCACAGAGTAAGGCCTTCTACCCTCCAAAGGGTATATTCCTGTATTCCTCCTGTACCAGGTGGCCATACCCAAGAATCGACGCACCTCCCTCACCTTTTTAGGCCGGGGAAAATTGACTATGGATTCAACCTTTTCTGGATCAACATGTAACCCACTGTCGTCTACCACATACCCTAAGTAACGTAGCTCCGGGCGGACAAACTGGCATTTCTCCACGTTGAGGTACAACGACGCCTTGCGCAGTCTTCGAAAGATCTCTTCCAGGACCTCGAGGTGTTTTTAAAATGTAGGGGTTGCTATCACAATATCATCCATGTAGACAAACACGTAGGGTTCAAGCTCGGGTCCAAGCACTTTGTCTATAAGCCGTTGCAATGTGGCAGGGCTGTTATGCAATCCATAAGGCATTCTCTTAAACTAGAAAAGGCCACGTCCTGGACAGTAAAAGCTGTCTTTTCCAACCGCTCGGACTCCTCCACAGGGATCTGCCAGAAGGCATTCTTATATCTAACGAAGACGGTAGCGGCTCTCCTCACCTGTCTAAAATAGCTGAGACTACGGGATGGGATAGGCATCTTTCGTAGTAAGTGCGTTCACGTCGTCGGTAGTCGACAACAAAGCGATATCCTCCCGAGTGATTTCTTTTATATGGAAGGATCGGGGAAATCCTGGACTGCATATGGGTTCCACTATTTCCTCGTGTAACATGGTAATCGAGCTCCTTATGTATTTCGACTGCACTATCGGCTAGACTGGATAATACCCGCTGCTTAACTGGCTCTTGCACTTCCCCGTGTCAATGCGATGTTGCCTAAAGGAGTGGGACATGTTCCCCCGACTGCTTGGTACGGTTCCGAGCCAGAAGGTCGTTCAAGCGTCGCTCCTGTTCGGCGCAAATTGTCGCAAGCACGGAGTAACCTTAACGAATCTACTGTGACTCCAGAACTATCTGAGAAGGACCATGTTCCAGCGGACACATCCGGCACCACTTTCATACGATCCCATAAATCTAATCACCCAGGATAGGCTTGTCCTCACCGACGGCACTACCAGTACCGGAAGCACAATGCTGCGGTCCCTCAACGAAATCGTCACTCTTAACCAAACCGTTTACCCTTGCATGGCATAACGGGCCGTTTTGCAGTCACTACTTAGTAAGTTGGATGGTTTGCAGCTTAATCCGCAAATTTATTACCTGCTGTCAACCCGATAGTGCCAGGAGGGTCCTGAAGGCACCGAATCGAGTAACCCTGTAATTGGCCGCCAGGATGTCACAGTCAATAAGGGCGGTCATCCCGGACCTTCCGCAATGGCATAAATCCTTATCCGGAAATGTTCCTTCAGGCCCTGGAATTTGGATGACTCGATGTTGTGAGGGCATTATTATTGGACTTCTCCCCACTAATCGCGCTTCAGTACGCGGTCCCTTAGCGTTTTCCGCCTTCACACTTTCTACATCGAGCCGTGGGACAGTGTTATGGCATTGTGTTTCTACACGCCCACATCCAAAGCAAAAAGAGTCTCTCCCTCTAGGTGTGGACACTCTCTGTATCTGTGTCCTAACGCTTTGCAGTTCCAACACGCCAAGTTTAAAATCTTGATAGTGGAGTCTGTTGAATAGCGTAGCTTCGTCCTACTCGGACTTTTGTGCTTGGCTGATCCCCGAACCGCTAAGTCCTGGTTCGAGGGATAACCTGGACCCGCGTGACGGACCGCACCTACTGCTAACTCTCGCCTGCTCTCGTTCCACCCGACGTCCGAGCGTACGGGTCTATCTATAGAGTCTAGGTTATGGAGCACAGCTCTCCATTTAGTAAGTAGATAGTTTTCTTGACATCTCCAATTACTCGGCCTCACTCGGCTTCGAATGACCACCAGACTAAAAACAAATTATCTTTTGTTTATTTGTTAAGGACCGTCAACCGTTAGGTCATAATGCACCACTCTAGCCCTAAGGGTGTTGGTGAGGAGGAGCCCATGCTGGTCAGAACCAGCCACGGGTAAGGGGGAGTGAAAGGGGGGTTTCTCACGTCGCGGTCGTCATCGTCTTTTTGTCATCGGGGGGGGGGGGGGGGGTTCGTTGTGTCATTGTCATCGTCCCCGGGTGGGGTCGGTCAAGGGGAAGGGGGCAAGTCCCCACGACATTGCAAGCTCGCCTCTAGTTTGGGGAGTAAGATACTCCGCTTTCTACTGATGTTTGCGAGGTGGACTTTTTCTCTTGAAAATCGCCTTTTACGAGTAGGCAGAGCCATGCTCTGGTCCTATTCTAGCCCCGGGCCCAGAATCTAATCGCCGCCAAAAACAACCCCAGCAGTTCCGACTCCCCCTGCGTCCGAGACCTAATCTCCGTCAACAGCCGGTCGTCGTAGTCGCTCGGTTGGAATTGTTTGCGTAACTCGTTAACTAGTTCGTCCCAGGATTGAATCCTTCTTCTCGCGGACCGAAACCAGACTAAAGCAGCCCCTCCGAACAGATCGACTGCCTCGGATTACAAACAAGTCTTCGTCACATTCCGCGCCACACACAACTCGTCCACCCGTTCGAGGAACGCGCCCAGGCTCAAGTCTGACTCCTCTCCGCTGAAAAGAATTCCCCACTTGGCCACAGGCACATGTTTTCTGCTAGCATTGTCTCCTCTGGGTGGTACGGCTTCTACCGGGTGAGCGGCTTCCCATTCCCCAAAGGCTTCATCGAGGGCTGCAAACCGAAGCTTTAAAACTTGCAGCTGACTAGACGCGGCTGTAGCCCTAGCCCTAAGTTCGGCAACATCAGGGAACAAGGTAAGGCGACGTTCCAGGAAAACCATCTGCCTGGATATCTTACGAGTCTGCTCGGCCTCGCCATCGAAATCTGCAATCCAAGTTGCTAACCGAGTCACCTTCTCCTCTATGGAAGCTTATTCCTTTTCGTTAGTAGCCATTTCAAGCCTAACCAACAATAACGATATCACAAGTCTACAAAATATTAACAATTATTATCAAAATAACTGTGAAGTAGCCTACAGCAGGCCAAAACACAGTAGTACGTATTAAGCAAACACTAATTAATGTTAAATACGTACAAGTGTGTTTTTATAAGGTTTGGCTACCAGTGATAAGAAAATAATCACATCACAAAATCTTGTTTCGTCCTTTTTCAAACTTTTTCTAGGATATGTGACCAATAAATGTCACAAAACATATTTTTTACCTCAAAATGATACTCAGCAGCTCAATATACGTGTAGAATCCGAAATTCAATCAAATCCGTTAATAAATGACAAACTGATTTTTTGGCCGCCATCTTTAATTTTAAGAAGTTTCTGATAAAAAAAAGTTAATTTGAACCTCAAATTTATATTCAGTGCTTGAAAGTACGTGCGTAAAGTGAAAATGAATAACATAGAACCATAATTTTAAAAACATTAGGCCATGTTTGGAAGCCATCTTTGATTTGAGGGGTCCCTGGGTAAATTTTCGATTGGCTCCAATTCATTTAATCATCAGTAGGGTATGTCCGATCATCATGCCAAATTTCATGCTTTTATACTAAAATTGAAGTATTCCGTGGATATCTTCAGGTATGCCGCCTGACTACTCTGAAAACCTAGAGTTAAGAAATATGATGTTTTACCTTGGCTTTATAGTAGGCGACTATGACGCTGTTATGTAAGTACTTTAGACAGAAAAAAATTGACTACACCGGGGTTTGAACCCGGGACCTTAGCTTACCGGGCTATGCTCTTACCAACTGAGCTATGCGGCCACCAATTTAAAACTGTCTAATTTTTGGTCAAATTTGTACCCACGTTATTAACAATGTACAAAACAGACCAAAAATTAGACAGTTTTAAATTGGTGGCCGCATAGCTCAGTTGGTAAGAGCATAGCCCGGTAAGCTAAGGTCCCGGGTTCAAACCCCGGTGTAGTCAATTTTTTAATTTCTATCTAAAGTACTAACATTAGATACACACATATATATATATATGTTTCGTTATTATTTATTTATTTAATTTATTATTCTATATGATGTACGGTTAAAGGTACATCACATGTGTCTCATCTGGGAATAACCTTTGGCTTTGGATAAAGTCAGACTAAAGTTGTTGACACGGAGGAGAAGGGAATCCCCAGGATTTAGTTTGGCCGTTACACACAACATGCTTTACCACTACTTTGTACACTTATAACCAAACAAAAGATGGTCGTACATTCAATGTTTTTATTTCAGATACCTTGCACACGGTGGTGATTTTCAAAATCTAGCATGGGAATTTATTGTTGGAAATTCAACCATCAGTAAAGTGAAACGATCGACGACGACGTGAGAAACTAGGGCGCTTCAACCGGTTAGGTCAAATGGCGCCGCCTGTTATGATAAAAGTTGATGAGATAATTTAATGCAGGTGTGTTTGATGATTGCATTGTTTTCTGTCTATAAATATTAAATAACCAAATAAAATGATGATGACGAAAGTAAAAGCAAAATAAAAGTTATGTATGTGAATGAAAAAAAAAGAAAAGAAAGAAATGTATATGATGTGAATGAAATTTTGCTAAATAGATTCCTATGGATGAGAAATTTAGAAAGTTTGTCGCCGTTATCATATGATAGAAGTTCTTCATATGATTGGGAGAGATCAAATTGCATGCGCGAGGCATCATATTTGGTACATTCTGCTAACATATGATGTACGGTTAAAGGTACATCACATGTGTGACATATGGGAATAACCTTTTCTCTGGTTAAAAGATATCCGTGAGTTAGGCGTGTGTGGCCTATACGAATTCTAGACAATACCACCTCTTCTCTACGTGAGAGTCGAGACGTAGGTGGACGAATTTTATTAGTCAATGTGGGCATCACACTACGCAATGTGTTATTTTGCAACACAATCCAAGATGCTTGTCGTAAATCGAACAATCTTTGCTTGAATCCACTCTTGACATCTGGAACGGGAACTAGATTGAAATCAACGTCGCGACGCTGGGAAGCTTCCTTAGCAGCCCGATCAGCGTGTTCATTTCCCTCTATGCCCACGTGTCCAGGTATCCAGCAAAACTCTATTATATATCCCTTAGAGGTTTGTTTTTCTAAATAGAATTGGATGTCTTGTACCAAATGATGACTAGAATACATGAGTTTTATAGCTTGAAGTGAACTTAAGCTATCTGAACACAAAAGGTATTCTCCACAACGACAACGTAGAATGTATTTAAGAGCTTCACGGATGACGAATAACTCTGTATTTGGTACTCGAAATCGAGTTTAAAAAAAACGATTTTGGTGGAGGTGCCGGGTCGCGGCCTAGTGTGAAAACTTAAAAATCGTTACCTATTTTTGGCGCTTCCTTCCAACCCTAATTAGTAATAATAGTAACAAGGACTCGCACACCCCTATTTGTTGTTGATTAGATGTATTTTATTTTGCAGGGTTGCTTTACGCTGGAATGGGACCTACTCAGCAGAACACATTTCTAAGTGCATGAAATATCCCTCACCTAACTGAGACTATGATCAACTTTTGTTTGTTGATTTTTTTTTTTTATGGAAACCCTTTATAGGGCAAAACTTTTTATCCATAATTTTTCTTTCTACCTAAACAATTTGAAATTTGAGATTTTTTAATTGAATTTTAGAATTTTTTTCGATTTTTTTCCTTGATCTTTTAGGAAAAAAATGCTGATTTTGAAATCCAAATTGCTATCAAAGTTTTAAAAAAATCCAAAATTTGAGTAAATTTAAAAAAAAAAATTGTTGCAATTTTTCATTTTTTTGCAATTTTTTTGCATGTTCAAATTGAATCCACTACAGGCAAACAAAATATCCGGGACATCCCGGAAATTTGTGTATTTTTGTGTTTTTATACACAATTCGATTTTTGATCAATTATAAAAATCGTTCTAATCATTACAATTTAGTAAGGAAAAATGCTATCAATTTAGAACAAAACAAAGCAGCTTTTTGACCGGGTGTAAAGTATGAAAAACTAACAGATTTAATTGTGTAGATTGTGAAAGAAAGTGGTAACTATGTGTACCACTAACCTATAAAGGGTTAAGAACACGTCATCCGTTAGGTCATAATGCACCACTCTTAACTTGGTGGTGGGGGGAGGGTCCCATGCTGGTCAGAACCAGCCACGAGTAAGGGGAGGAAAGAGGGATTTCGCATCGCGGTCGTCATTGTCTTCGTCATCGTCGTCGAGGAGTCGTCAAGGGAAGGGGGAATGGTCCTAGACGACGATTGCCAGAGCTCGCCCCTAGAATCAGTGAGTAATAAACTACCCTTCATACTAGCTGATGTTTGCGAGGTGGACTTTTTCTCTTGAATCGCCTTTTACGATTAGCAGAGCCATGCTCTGGGCCAAGTTCTACTCCAGGCCCAGACACAGGTTCATAATTAAACTTCAGATGACGTGAGAAACAAGGGCGCTTCAACCGGGTAGGTAATTTAATGTGAATTAATCCAGAAATCGAAAAATCCATCTCAGCGGGGTATACAATGCACCAACAATCCAGATATTACAATGATGAAACAATTTTAGAGGTCAGGTTTAAGATCATGATTTTTAGGACTAAACATAACTCAAAATAAAACAAAGATTACGATATTTCAATGGGAAATCAACATCCTTCATCAGGTTTTTAATGACAGTTGAATAAACAGGACAAGAGAATGGGCCTTAAAAACAAACAAACAATGCCATCTAAACAAAACAAAATGCACCAAAGAAACATAATAATAAATTTGGTTGTAGTTGTTATTAAAAGCCAGTAAAAGAAATTATAAAATTCACAAAAAAAAGAAAGAAGAAGAAACATTATGGTTATGAGTAACAGAAACTTTCCAAAATTCCAGAAAATAAATGCTAGGCGCACTTATTACATTATTCGTTACATACATCAATGCAGCCTCTTTAAGTTAACCTTTATGTGGATTGGCTCCATGAAGGATGATGGATGAGTTGTTCCAACCACATAATGGTGAATCTCATCAGCATAAAGTGTGTTCCTCTAAATAAGCAGATCTGGTTTATGAGAATGAAAAGAAAACTCTTCCTCAATTACGAAGACGTGAGAAACTAGGGCGCTTCAACCGGTTGGTCATATTGCGCCGCTTGTGATATTGAAAGTCAATGGGATGAGTTTTTTGGTGTGTTTGACGATTAGATTGTTTTCTAAGTGTAACTTATATATAAAAAATAAATGATGATGATTGTAATAGCAAAACAAAGTTATTTATGTGAAATAAAAACACAATGAATTAAAGAGTGTGAATAATGTTGATTTAATTTAGTTATATAGATTACTTTGTATGAGAAATTTAGAAAGTTTGTCGCCGTTATCATATGATAGTATTTCGTCACCGTTCGTGGTGTCATATTTCGTCATCGTCGTCGAGGGGTCGTCAAAGTTAGGGTAAGAGGTTCCCGACGACGACTGCCAGATCACGCCTCTATAGTTTCGTTACCGTTAGCTGATGTTCGAGATAGACATTCTCTCTGTCCAAGCCATTTAAGATTAGTGCAATGCCATGTTATGGGCCAAACTCTGATCAGTTTCAGAACGGAGGTTATTACTATAAAGGGCGCGTCAACCGTTAGGTCATATTACGCCACTATAGCCTAAGAGATATGGGGAGGAGAGGACAATAGACCGGAGATGGGTAGGTGGAGTAAAGGGGAGTTCTCACCACGTGGTTGTCATCGTCTTTGTCATCGTTCGTTGTGTCATTGTCATCGTCGTTGAGGAGATCGTAAAAAAAATGATAAATGTGCCCGAAGACGATTAACGCGAGTTCTGGGGAGTAATAACTAGTTTATTTAGATTTAAGACGCGTCAACCGTTAGGTCAATTTGCACCACTCTAACCTAGGGGATATGGGAAGGAGGGTCTCATGCTGGTCAGAACCAGCCACAGGTATAAGGGGAGGAAGGTGGGTTTCTCACATCGCGGTCGTATCGTCTTTGTCATCGTTCGTTGTGTCATTGTCATCGTCGCCGGGGGGTCGTCAAGGGAAGGGGGAAAGGTCCCCGGGACGACAATTGCCAGAGCTCGCCTCTATTTTCGGGGAGTAACATACTACCCTTCATACTAGCTGATGTTTGCGAGTGGACTTTTCTTCAATTCTTTAGGGGTGGGGATTTGGGTTTGA
>JAMZAV010011207.1:0-20391 GCA_024449915.1 Sweltsa coloradensis | reverse complement strand
TATTAACGTGCTTCTTCTGAAATCAACCTTGAGGTTAGGTTTGTCACTGTGCGGTCCTGACTGGTGTCGAATCCACGCTGTTCGAAGTGACGATATGATTCAGGCAGAGTGCTCAAAATTTTGACATGAGCATCTCATCATCTATTGTTTGATTCAGTGCTCTTAATCTATATGCTAGATTTTCTAATTTGCTTATGTGTAGAGAAATATCATTCCCTTTCTCGAAAGTAAAATTAAAAACTCTTGTAGCAAAGTACACTTTTGTTGCTCGCTGTCCTTTTGATAAATGCCACACAGCTTGTTATACATCTCAGCTGATGTATTAAGGTGGGATTTCAGTTGCGGATCGCGCGGCGTGGCGTGGCGCGGATCTAGTTTTTCAGCCAATCAGCGGGCTCCATTTCCGATCCGAGGATTCGGTGGATTCAGATCCGTGACTTTGAAAATATTCAATATTTTGTCCGACGATATCCACGGTCCGCGGATTCAGCCAATAGGAATTCAGGAAATCTGATGTGTAAGAAGTGAACAACATAAACCTAAATCCATGACATTTGTCCCGAATGAAGTGATTCTTCATACAGAAAGACTTGATTCAAAAGGAAAAGTTATGTTATATGTTTTAAATTATGCAAAGTAATTTAAAAATAGCTTTTCCCATGTAATAAGTTATTGTGTGATTAAAATAAAAGGTAGGAATATTTGGGAATCCGCGGATGGCACCGCCACGGTTATCCACAGGTGAAATCGAAAAAGGTAAAAATCCACGCCTCGCCGCGCCGCGCACATCCACAACTGAAATCCCACCTTTACAATTCATGATATGCATCATGATCTTTTTATCAATAGAAGTTATTATTACCTTTTGTGCCTTTGCATCCCTTTTCTTCCATAGTTGTTTTTCTTCTTCTTTAGTGCAATCTTCCAGCTTTTTTTCACCATCAATTATCTCATATAAGCCATAGGCTTTAAACAGAATTTTTACTTGAAAGTTCCACAACTGGAAACTTTCCGAGTTTGTCAATTTCTCAATCTGAG
This sequence comes from Sweltsa coloradensis, assembly GCA_024449915.1. Lineage (NCBI taxonomy): Eukaryota > Metazoa > Arthropoda > Insecta > Plecoptera > Chloroperlidae > Sweltsa > Sweltsa coloradensis. The sequence continues at coordinate 19,353 of JAMZAV010011207.1, read as the reverse complement.
CCGTTTCTTCTATAGATATGCCACCCGACTCCATTTCAAGCAAGGATATTAAGATATAACACTGTCGATGATTTCAAACCTAGGCCTAATCTACTTTGATTTTACTTTCGCCACCACTTTATGCACTAGCACAACAACACTGTATTTACGTTTTTTTTACTTTTACTTTTGTTCAGAGGACATTTTGACAGGTATTACTTTTAGTAGAGACACAACTTCACTACAAGACTAATTTATTGTAAAGATTAACAACTATTGCAACTACAGAACAATGACAACTGACATTAGGCCTAGCTAGCTCTTTCTGGAAGCATCCTTCAGTTTCTACACAGTGTTACCACACAGACAACCTAAAAAGTAACTAACATGTTTCTTAGTTGTTGTTGTTGTTGTACTATTTTTATGATTATTATTTCCTAACAAACATAATATGCAAAGTTGATAATGATATTATTATCCTATTCTATTACCTACTGAAAATCAGCAACGGGGGATAACACCATCAGCGGGGCATACACATAACTAAACATATCTGTTTAATTGATAAATGCCTAGATACCAAATTTTTGATTGTGTTTGGGGGAAATCAGTAGGCCTAATTTTAGGTTTGGGGAGTGAGTGGTTGTCACCCGGGCGGACGGGCCCTATTTGCAACTGGAAGGAATTGTTATGTTATGTAGGTCTATTCTCTATTGGCTGTTTACCGTAGTGAATGACTGAATGTGTTGGGGAAAAATAAATGAGTAGGCCCTAACAGCTTACCTGAGACTTGCTGGTGGCTGCCGTAGGTGTGTAAGCTGTTAAACTTTTTTATATCCACATTCACTAAACTTCTGTTTAATGTTTGCTCTTACTTTTAGCCAAATCATATTGATGGTGGCTGACGACATGGCGTGAAACCCCTCGTAATCCAGAGGCCGGCAACAGTATTCAACAACGCTAACCAGCATATTAATGTTTTACGGCGATGATGTAGAAGTTGACTACAGGGGATATGAGGTAGGGTACAACCAGAGTCGTTTAAAGAAGTTTCCCCTTTGGGGAGGTTCCCCCAACTCCCAAGTAAAAACGGAATTTTAACGTTCTGCGCGCTGAGGGCGGCTCAAATGTAAAACTAAAAAAAGCACTGCACGCTAAATGGGGTCAGTAGATTATCGATATGCAGTGACAATGCAATCAACAAACAACAGACGAAACGTCAAGCTTTAATTTTTTCCAATCATATTACCCAGGCCCTAGCCTTTAAAAAAGATCTACTTTTGATTTATTATTGTACTATAAAGTGTTGCGCAGGCTCTCTGACATTTTCGTACGAAAATTTAATTGAGATATGGGTTGTTTAAGCCTTACGGACTTAAGTGTAGCCTAGGCCCACGGCCACAATAAGTTTTTCAGACGTAGGTACGCCCTAGACACTCAAATCGAATCTTGAACAATTTCATATTGTCGGCCTAGGTCCTAAGCTTAGGTCTACTCCATCAGAAATATCCTCATTAATAAGAGAGTTTGCTTTCTGCCAAAACATTCGCCAACATTCGATCGTATTTAATATTTTGACGTTTCCGCCATTTTCGTCATCGACTGTTTACACTAGTAGAAAAGTGACGTAGTTTTTTTTGAAGTACGTAGTTCCATCAATCGTCACACAGAGTCGCGCGGAACGTTAGATTCCAAACGCCAAAAACCGACTTTTTATTTAACCCAGGCCGGTATAGGGAGTTGGAGGACCTCCCCAAACGGGGAAAAAAACTTCTTTATCGACTCTGGTACAACCTACAAACACTAATACCGAAGGTTGTCGTTTGAATCCTGTAGTTTGTGCTTGGTTGGGGGTTGGGCAAGTTAGTAGGCCCCTACTGCCATTTGAAAAGTGTTTTTGACTACATGTCGACTCATTTATTTTAATTTAGTGAAAAAGTAATTCACAAAAATTTCAGGCTCCCTACCTAGGCCTATAAGATAACTTATATAAATTAGACGTGTTAGCGAAGGCGAATGAGGATTTATAACGCCACTTGATCGGTCTTCGTCGTGACTAATGTGTCTGTCGAATGTTAAATGTCTGTTTGTTTGTTTGTCCGGTCCCATACGGCCGAACGGCCAGTCCGACAAATAGATTAAGATGAAATTTCAAACAGACATCCATGACCAGGCAACTGAGAACTGCTAACAAATTGAGCAAAACCCGTTGCATATTTAAACCTACAAGAAATCATAAATTGAAAAATAGGTGTTAAATGTGTGGGTTTTTCATTTTAACAACAATGCTTTTGTTCTTGAAGAAGTCATTTTTATCGAATAATTTTTGTCAGGCTGTGATTACATGCATAGCAGTGACCAAGGTGTATCGAATATTGCACGACCAAGGTTCCCCTAAATTCCGCTGGGACATTGAGTAAACCTTGCAATTGTTACTCGTATTTCGTACTGGCTATATTTTCCATAGTATTGTATGCATTTCAAAACATGTTTTATGATTATTTTTAATACAATCCAGAAATTAAAAAAATCTTTCTCGACCGGGGGCTGGAACCTAGGTCTTCCACATTTCGGGTATTTAATGGCACCTTGGACAACTAGACTAGGAAAACACCAAAGTCGTTGTTAGACGAGTGATCGAGTCATGTGTTGAGTACCGACTCCCCGGGAACATTTGCATAAGTTTGAGTTTGATAATAATTATATATATAGATATAGATAGGCTAATAGGGTTTTGACTTTTGAGTTTATTTGGTATAAGAGCGCGTCAACTGTATGGCCATAATGCGCCACTCTAGCCAATGATAGGCTAGAAAAAAAAGACCAATAATGCTATCTAGATCCATTCTTATGTAAAAAGGGGAAGAAAAGGGAATGTTACGGGTACTTAACACATGGCTCACTCACTCGTCTAACAACGACTTTGGCGTTTTCCTAGTTATGAAATCATGTGACGGCAGTAAGTTTTAAATTTATAAATTAATTAAATAGGTAATCATTTTAAACTTAGCAGGTGTTACATTCGTGAAGTTCAAAAGTTCAGCTGCATACCAACAGGTTTATAACAAATTACTTCCATTTGGATGAGAATACGAATGAAAACTATAAATAGATAGATGAGATTTTTTGTTTTGTAGGCCCTATATATATTTTTTTTTGTTAGTGGTATGAATGATTGCCTAATTTATTGTAGGCCTATATTTTGCTCTTTCTTAACTACACTTAAGATTTCCTCATTTATTGCATGAGGTATGCTTTATAGGCTTCCTGTGTGTCCCCTGCATTTTTTTTTTTTTAGGTGTAGGGCCTACAGGAGCCAATATTTTTTTAGTTTATACGCCATATACTCGCGTATACTTCCCATTACACCACTGGAGTAGGCCTATAGGCCTACCTAGTTAAATAAATATCATACCCGTGGTCACTGGTCAGCGACTATTTTACAACAAGTTGAATGTGTTTAGGTGACAGTCGAGAACTTCGTCCGCCTCTTGACCGGCCGACTGCCTCCCGGGACTCCGCGATCCAAGCAGCTGCTGACGGACGAAGGGAGTAACATTCTCGTCTATCTAACGGGCCACGCGGGGGTGACGGATTCCTTAAGTTTCAGGACTCTGAAGAAGTTACTAGTCAGGAGTTAGCCGACGCTCTCGAACAGATGTGGCAGAAGCGACGGTAAGTTAAGACATTTAGTTTCATGTTGGTTCCAGTATGAATGCAGATAGTAGTTTGGAAAATGTTTTTCCTCTGGAATGTTATTACCGTTGTCACGTTGATCGGCCATATTTACGAGATATTGATGAATATTGTATTGTCACATAGAATTTATAGGGATGTGCGGTTCCAGGTTTTGGTTCTGGTTCCGGTTCCGGGTAGTAAAGTACCCGATTTTTCGGTTCCGGTTCCGGATAGTTCGTTTAAAAAATAAATAGGCCTAAATAAAATAAATGTCTAAATAGCAACCTAGGCGGCTAGGCCTACCCAATATCATCTTCCATCTCAGAATTGCATCACTTAAAAAAAAAAAAAAAAACTTATGCTCGCTCATTTTATTGGAAAATCAATACGGACGAAAAATAAAAAATAAATGCAGTGATTGCAAGAAACACTTGACTCGTGGAGCGTCGATTAAAAATACGTTTGTTCACGGCAGAAGTCCTAGCGTTATATCAGTAGCCACTTTCTGCCTCGTCCTGTCTGTGTTGTCTTTGTTTTTGCCTCCCACTATCGGCTAAGTTGCTCCCAAATATAAATCTCGAGTAAGACACCTTGTGACCTATATCTGTGTCCCCAAGCGGGAAATACAAATGACGTGTTTCAGGCCATTTTCAACCAATTATTGATATTTTGGTAATCGATAATGACTAGAGGTGCGGTGTATAGCATTTTCAAGTGTCATTTTATAGCGTTTTGTAGCATCTATTTTTTTGCTAATTTGTAAACCTTGTGTATGAACTTTTTTCAGATTTTGGTCATCAAAGGTTGAATCAATATCAACTGAATAAAGATGTGTATAAACAAATTATAGATAGTATGGAAAATAAAATAAAATAGGACTTGAAAACCTTAGTTTTAAGTGAAAATATAGCGCTTTGTAGCATCTATTCACAAAACACTATTTTTTATGTAGGCCCTACCTCTAATAATGACCTGTGATTAATGATTATCAATTATCGAGATTTTATCCAATATTGATTTATGATTAGGCCTATCGATCGATAATATCGATTGTTTAGGCCTATCGTGTGCATCCCTATTCCCTACTGTTAACTAAAACCTGAAAGTCTTTCCAGCGATCAGAACAAGATCTTATTGATTGACATTTAAAATATATATTTAGTATTTACTTAATACTTGATTTGCCTATGTTATATAAATATGGGCTGTCATATTATGAATTCATGAATAGATACTGAGTAGTGAGTATATTTTTATTTTGTTTTTTCAAGGAAAAGCTATATGTGATATTAGTGCTCATCTAAGTTGGTTGTCATTTGGTTCTAGTAGTAGTTTTTCTTACAATGGTAGTATCAACTGTGTAACATGAAATATAAATGTATGTGAATGATGGATTGCAATACATAGGCCTATTGTTATTTATAAATTCAATACCAATACTATTAGTGTAGTGTTATCTATCTCCAACACTTTACTGTTGTTGTAATGGACAAAATTATAAGAAAAGTGGAACCAAATACAGATGGAAAGGTCACAAGAACCTTAGTCTTAGTATTTGCGGACAATGTGTTGATTTGGGGTAAGAGTGCCAGAGAAGTGCAGGAGAAGGTGGACAGATGGAATGAAGTTACTATGACTACAGAGTTTGGTCTAAATATCAATCAGAAAAAGAGTGAATGTTTGCGTATGCAAAAGAAGACAAAGGGAAGGCCTAGAGACCGGGAAAATATTGTACTCCGTGGAGAAGTATTAGAAGAAAAAAGTAGAATTTAAATATTTGGGAAGTATATTGACAAACAATGCAAAAGTGGGTAGGGAAGTTTCATCTAGAGTGCAAAAAGCAGAAGGGTTTTACCAATTGTGAGAAAGCTACATACTCTGGAATGAGTTGTTCCACAAAAATGTAAAATTTTGCCTGTACAAGGCATATTTTGTACTTTAACCGTTGAGTGACTAATATATAGCTAGAGTCGTAACGGCCTATGCTGAGTGTCTACGGAAAAATTTGCCTCCGCTCATGTAGTACATTGCCAACATGGCTAGGCAGCGTGCCCGACAGCTCGAGCGAAGCTACAGCTACCTAGCAGCAATCGGAGTAACTTCGTAGGCCCCTAGTGGAGAACCGGATGTCAATTTAAATTAGAACGCGCGGAAATATTTTAACATAAGATACATTGATACAAGCATTTCGTTTGTAGGTTTCGCGATTAATATTATTATACATACAAATAAACTTGTTTTCGAGTGTAAAATACAAATGAATATGTCATATATTGTTTGTTTTATATATTTTATCATAAAATATTATGTATTTATATTTGAAACTTCTAAAAGTTTAAATTCTCTAAACTGTCATGGTAAAAAAGTTATTTTGCAGCTGCATGGTATTGTTCTAGAAAGGCCATGCTTATAAGGAAGTGTATTAAAAGGAAATATACTACGAAGCTTCGCAAACGCTTTTTCAGGCGCCTTGTTGGATGAGCGTAATTTTTTTTAAACGAAAAAAGCGTAAAATTGCGATTTTCATGAGAAATTATTTTTGATTGCGCTCAAATTTCACACCAATATATTAATTTATAAAATAAAGGTTCTGTATAAAAATCGTTACAATCGGATAAAGCATGTAGGTGTTATAAGTCAAAGAAATGTAAAATAAAAAAATAAAAAAACGTAAAATTGCGATTTTCATAAAAAAATATTTTTTGAATGCGCTCAAAGTTCACACGAATATATTAATTCATGAAATTAAGGTTCTGTGAAAAAATCATTACAATTGGATAAAGCATGTAGGTGTTATAAGTCGAAGAAAGTTTAAAAAAACAAAAAAAACACGTAAAATTGCGATTTTCATGAGAAATAATTTTTTTAATTGCGCGTTCAAAACTGAACGTGCAATGAAACAACTACTTATTTCCTTGATTACTGCACTAATTAGAAACTTGAATCAGTGAGTATCACCCAAATATGAACAACACTGGTCAAATTACTAATAATTATAGAACTGTCAACGTCACTCGCACCGGGTACCGGCAACGTTAACTATTATTGGTTCACTTTACGGTTTGGAACAAGTTTTGTTTTCTGACTCATCACCACCGTGAACCAAACGATTAAATTAATATCATGCTGTCGCCGACAAACTCAATCTCTTCAAACTCCACTCATACTCAGACTTAAGTCCTGTTATCGGTTAAAATAACAATGTACAATGTTTTTATCTATATTACGTAAATCTTTGGAAATTTTACTAAACTAAAAGCATATTGTATTTCAATTTAATGATCGCCTGCCACCCTGGCGCGAGTATTAGCATTGTGATTTACAATTTCTTTACCCCGTCTGGGCCCGGTGTAGAATTGACCCAGAGCATGGCTCTGCTAATCGTACAAGTCGATTCAAGAAAAGAAGTCCACCTCGCAAACATCAGCTAGTAAGAGCCCGAAAAAAATCACAAAATCTATTTATTTTTGTAACTTTTAAAAATATTTTTTTAAAGTTATGTTCATAAAATCAAATTGACAGGTTAAGTTTACAAAGGCTATGCAAATTGCGCTATCAGATCATAATAAAATATTATCAACATTTAAAATAATTGTCTTTTTTCACGAGCTTGGTAAATTTCCACAAATTACCCGCTTGGTGGCGCATTCCGAGAGTAAATACCTCTGCATTCCGCGTCAAAACCTGGTTTGCACGAGCTCATCCATCAGTCTTCAAATTGTGGGAGGAGGGGATTCTTCGGCGAGCATTCAACCATCGTCATCACAATTCTAGGAATCATATTATTATCATGTTGTTTTGTCTTCACCAGCAGGTTCGGAAAGGCCTCACATTTGCACACACTGTTGTGCCACTTTTCACATAATCATTCATGCAAAGTTCATATTATTTATCTATACTTAATTACAAGATAAAAGTACCCTACAACTGTATGTTTACTGAAAAAAATGTTCCATTGTTTTTATTACGTTAATAATAATAAATAATCAAACACCCGGTTCCAACATAAGTCAGGTCGGGGGGTGACGTATCACCAATTTCTCGGCTTTGGACTTTCAGTGTTTGCTAGCCAGGCTCAACACCTCCTCATCTACTTCGATGTCTTCTATGATAGGCATTTCTACCAGTTCTCTCCATTTCTTTCTATCCTCCCAGAGTCTTTCTTCATTAATTCTTTTCCCATGATTTTCCTCTTTCTTCAATGTTCCATTTTATTTGGTCCTCCATCTATCTCTTGGGCGTCCAACTCTTCTTACTCCCCCCCATGTGTGTTCAAATTCTCTTCTTGGTATTCTATCTTGTTTCATTCTTCGTACGTGCCCATACCATCGAAGTCGTTCTTTTCCTATTTTATTTTCGTAAACTTTCCACTCCTAGTTTGTTTCTTATTGTTTTGCTCCGTACCTGTTCTATTTTTGTTAAGGCTACAGAACTCCTTAAAAATTTTCATCTCTGCTGCTTGTAATCTGCTGTCTTCTTTTTCCTCCTATTGTCCATGTCACGGATGCATATGATATTATTGGGAGGAAAATACATTTTGTACAATAACATCTTGCACCTGGATGATATTTCTTCTTTCCATAATAGTTTTACGTACACTTTGGTAAAATTTGTCTGCTAATATAATTCTCTCCTTGATATTTCAGCATCTATTTTTGCGTCCTTTGTTAGTATACTTCCGAGGTATTTAAATGCTTCTGCAATGGCCAGCTCTTCACCCCGTAGTATTATCTTCTTTTGATTTGTTTACTTTTCTTCGTTACTATTAATGTTTCACTCTTTTCAATGCTTTTTTCATGTTAAATTCAGTGTTTCCTCATTCCATCTATCTACGCTCTTCTGTACTTCTTCAATGGTATCTCCCCATCTCACTATATCATCTGCAAATATCATAGTTTTAGATGTTTTCACTTTCTGTGGGTTCAACTTTACGCAGTATATTATCGATAACAATGGTAAATAATGTTAGGTGACATCACACTACCTTGCCGTAGCCCACCGTTTATTTCAAACCAAGTAGTTCTACCAAATGGTGTTTGAACACAGCTCTTTGTTGTGACATATGTGCTTTGAATTCTTGTTATTAGACTCTGTTCTACTTCTGCATCTTTTAAGCATTCCCAAGCTTTTGCTCTTGGGACACTGTCATATGCTTTTTCTACATCCAAGAATACCATGAACATTTCTTCTCCCTTTTCCCACTTTTTTTCCATTATTTGTCTGAGCGCAAATATGAGATCTATGGTTGAGCGGCCAGCTCTAAACCCATATTGTTCCTCTCTCAAACTTGGCTCTACTTGTTGTCGTAGTCTTCGATCTAGTATTTTCTCGTATATCTTTGCACACTGGCTCATCAGCGTTATTCCTCTATAATTTTTCACTTCTTCCTGTCCCCTTTCTTAAATGTTGGCACTATAATTCCTTTCCCCCAGTCATCTGGTACCTTCTCTTTTCTTTCCAAGCTGGCACTGGTCACTCTCCACATCCAATCTATGCCTGCATCCCCTGCAGCCTTGATCATCTCCACAACTATTTCATCCTCTCCCGAAGCTTTACCATTTTTCATGGCTTTTACTGCTTCAACTACTTCCCGTCTTGATATTTCATTTCCTATTATTTCTTGCTATTTCTCCTCATTGGTGTTCTGAAAGATTTCTGTTGTTAGGTCTCCTTCCTGAGTTTGGTTATGGTTAGTATCAGGTAACCTAGGCATATTAAGTAGTTTTTGAAATATTTCTTCCACATGTTTTTCACTTCTTCTGGGTCAGTAATAAGAGATTCATTGTTGTTGGTCAGGTATCTTGTGATTTCTTCTGTTTTTCTTTTGCTTCTCATTAGTCCATACAACAATTTCTTATTTGTATCAAAGTCCTTCTCTAATTTGTCTGCAAATATTTCCATTGTATTTTTCTTTTCTTCCATTACTATTTTTTTAGCTTCATATTTATACTTTTTGTACTTTTCTTCATTTTCTTTAGTCCTGTTTTTATCCTTTCCTTTCGGGCTACATTTTTGCGTTTAACAGCTGTCTTCACTCTTCCATTCCACCACACAGTTTCCTTTTCCTTTTTTATGCCACCTGCCCTTCCGCATATTTCTTCAGCACTACTAATAAATACTGACTTAAGTAATTTCCACTCCTCATCTACTGATAACAAATCATGTGTTGGATACTTTTCCTCTATCTGTCTTCTAAAGGACAGCATGTCAGTCTCCTCCTGTAGTTTCCATGTCTTGATTTTTGGAATCTTCCTCCTGGGATATAGTCCATGATTTTGGTCTTTATTGTTCACTCTTATAAGGCTTACAAGTAATCTGTGGTCTCCATCTAGAGACACGCTGGGAATTACTTTTACATCAGTGAATCTTTGGCCATGTTGCTACTTATAATAATATAATCAATAACTGACTCAGATGAGCCATCCCAGGCGTACCGAGTTATTTGTTTGATCTTTTTTCTTCATGAACCAGCTATTTCCGATTCGAAGTCCATTCCTGGCACCACAAATCAAGTAGATTTTCTCCTTCCTTGTTCCTTGGCCCATACCCATGGACCCCTAGTACCTCTTCATTCCCGTTCTCTCTCTCCCTACTTTGGCATTAAATCTCCCATAATTATTACTTTTCTCTCTGTGATTTCTTCTTCCAATTGTTCAAGCCATGCCTCCTTTTCGGCCATCGCTACCCAACTTGTGGTGCATAGCATTGTATGATCTCTAAAGCTACTTTATTTATAAATATTTTAATTTTCAAAATTCTGTCACTCTTATTGTCTACATGGACAATGTTTTCTTTCCACTTTGGGCTGATGATAAATCCCACTCCATTTTTGCCTTCATTTGTGCCGGAGCCATAATAATTTGTATCCTTCTCTCAGTTTCTTTGGTTCCTACTCCCTTCCATTTAGTCTCGCACAGTCCTAATATCTCCAATTTTTTCGACATCATTACATCTACTAATTCTTCAATTTTCCCATTTAATGTAAGAATATTTAGGGTTCCTATTTTAATCATTGTATGCTATGTTTGTTGTTATTATATCTATTTGTTATGTATTTATTGTACCCTTGCTTCTTTGTCTTTGGTCATCAGTTGTTTTCTTATTTTCTTCTTGATCTCCACACCCACCTTGTGTGAAAATCCTGTTTTCCTAGATATGAATATCTTTTGTATTTTGTGTGTTGTGACTTGGTTTTTGTAGGTCTTCTGGTGGTCTTGTCCCTTTCTTGCCATTAAGTTGGTTATGTACATCCTTGTTTTGTGCCCCCATTTGTGCTTCCCTTTTCCAGTTTTCACTTATTCCCTCCAAGTTTGACATGTCTAAGAACGTTATATTTTCTTCTTCACAAATATTTTTGATATGTGGATTTGCACTTACTCCTGTCCATGTGGTCAGGCCACTCATGGTTATTTGTGCCCCCTTAAACTTCTGTTTTGTTGTTGTCAATAATTCCGCACTTGTCCCATCAATTTTTCTTGGTTTCCAGGCCCAACTCTTTCTGCATTTACCGACTTGTATGGAAACTATTGTCGCTTCTTCTTGTCCGTATTCCTCGATTTTTCGTTGTAGCTCTTTTATTTTAATACCTGGGTATGCTCTAGCTCTATACCCATTGTGTTCACAGAATTTTCCTGCTGTTCTTCCCCATAAATCACCTATCAATATAGCTTTGGTAGTTTTGTATAGTCCTATATTTGTAGGTTTACTGTTTTCTTTGGGAGTCCACATTCATTTCTAGTCCCCTCTTGTTTCTCAGTTCCTTCTTCTTCTCTTTTACTTCCTGAACCTTGAGCTCTTGCACTCTGTTGTTGCTCAGGGCCTCCGTTTAGAATTTCTTCACCCACTTGATGTTTGTGGCGATTAGACTTGTTCCTGTGATTGTTTGTTTTTAAATCCGCGTTGTGATCAACTTTATTGTCTGGCTTTTTGTAGTTTAGGCCTTGCTTTTGGCCAAGTCCTACCATAGGTTCTAGGACTTTCTTGGTGCCTAGGTCTTCAGCGTGTGGTATATCATTGTAATCCAGCTGCTGTTGTGGATCCTTTTTCTTTCCTTGATTTACTATTAGTCTTTGTCGTATCTCCTCCCACATATTATTTAATCTGTTATCTAGCATTTTTTTCTTCCCTCCTGTTGCTCTTCTAAGTCCTCTCCAAGGTTCACCAATCTCATTGTGCATTCTTTCCCCATTTCCTGTTCCAACCTGGAATAGTTTTTTTCTAGATCTAGCTGTATGTTTACCACCTCTGTATGGCATTCTTCCACCACCCCTTTCATTCTGTTGTACACTTGGTCTAGCACACCTGCCTTTCCTTTCTTCTCTATCTCTCTGCTGTTCCAATGCTCCTACTTTTTCACTCAGGTGTTCAATACTTTTTACTCATCATACTTATTGTCTGTACCATCCCCTTCCACTTTTCACTACTAGTCCTACACCGGCACATGCCTATTCTAATGTGGTTCCCTCCTCTTCCTTATAGCCACCCTTCCCCCATTTGACCAGGCTTTCCTGTGGTTATCCTAGGCTTAGACTTGTTACAGTCCAATTCTAGGCCGAGAAGTCGGCTTTCTTTTGCTACAGGTATACTTTCTACCTCAAGTTCCTTGACTGTTGTTTGTAGGCATATTCCTACCTTTTTTTCCAACCCCGTGATCTTTACTACTGCACCCACACCACCATTCACTTTTCGTTTTCTTCTATATTCCTTTCCATTGACCCCTGCACATTTAAAATGGGACGCAGCTGGCACAATGAAGTACACTGGACTCCCGTCCTTACTATTTTCTTGCATCTCCAACATTTTGATTCTTCCTTTTCACTATTTAAAGTGAAACCTTCATCCACTGTCTCACTTGTCATCCATCTTGTTGTTTATCATATTTCAAACATTGTTACAAAGATTAGGCAAAAACAAAAACACTCCTCAAATGTCAACATTTTTAAATTAACTAAGCACCAAGTCACAATGTCATCTATACTAAACTCCCTTCAAATACATATCTGTCACCACCTATCCATCCAAAGACTAATTGGAAAATTCTAAGTCACCAAATATGTTGTAGTAATAAGTTCTCCACTCCAAACCATCATTTGCACCATCCAGCAACCAGCCTAGGCCTATGGCATCATCAATGGAGAACCTGAAGTCCACCCACACAAATCCACCTCACGCCTCAGAATATCACAGATCTTCTTACTTGCTTCACATAATGTTTACACAAACACCAACCTTCCCTTCAATACTCATTTCACTTCTCACTGTTAATATACACCACTTTAAAACATTAAATATGAGAGCATCTCAACATTTGTTACCCAGGCTGTATGGCGGTTGCCATGGTTGATATATGTTTTGTTGGTTGATATGATTTAAATTTATTATCTTTGTACCTCAATGTAAAATGGCAGCAATGCTGTACTTGAGTGAAGAATAAATAAATAAAGAAGATAAAGAAGTATTTTATAAGGTAGGACATAAAGGAGGTAGCGATATAGTAAACTAGGAAAACGCTCAAGTCCCGCCGCGTTGATGGATGAGCTTTTTTTAAAGTTTTTAGTCTGCGTGGGATATCTTTACTTTTGCGAGTGCTTTGTTGCTGTGTTTTGCTTCCACGCATTGTAGGTGATTGTTGTCAAGTTTCTATTGTTACTTGTCAATTTGTTATTATTTACCGTTAAAAACTTATATTAAAAGCTTTATTTCTAATGGATTCTGGGTAACTTTGTCAACTTTTTCTTTCAAAAGGTAGGCCTACTTTATCACCATAACCTTAATGTCCATGTTTTAATACTAGGAAAACGCTCAGTTGGACGCGTTGTTGAGCGAGCACCGGTACGTGTGCAACATGACCCGAGTACGACATTCCCATAAGGCCCACCACACAGTGTAGGCCTAACTGGATATTGACATTGTACACTTTATACTATTCCAACATCTTTGCATTGTTCTAATTCACGTCATGCCTTCTAAAGTGTATCTTTGTATCTTCACTGCCCTCCTTCATTTTTAACATCATTTTTCGAAATATGATTACCAATAAGTCTTTAAGGTCTTGACCGATTTAGCTGAAAATTTGGAAAATAGGAGAGAATGTTGTACTTATTGACCCTGCAAAATTTCATAAAGATCGGTACATTTTTATTTTTTTATTTTTTTATTTTTATTTTTATTTTTTATAACCAACGATTGGATTTTGTTCAAAAACTATACAGCAACCCGCCTAGGTGGTATGTACATGTGTGCAAAATTTCAGGTCGATCAGAGAAACAGTGCGACCTGTATCGAAGCAGTAACAGAAAAAAAAAAAACAAACAAAAAAAAAACAGACATTCGAGTCATAAGAGTCAAGTGGAGAACGCTCGCTTCGCTCGCTCAATGAACGTTGTAGCCCCACCCGTTTGGTCAGAATTGGCCCAAATGGCACGAAAATATCGCATACAAATCAAAAAATTATATTAAAAGCTTTATTTCTATGAATTCCGGCTAACTTTTCAACTTTTTCTTTCAAAAGGTACTACATCACCATAACCTTAATGTCCATGTATAATATGAACGGTTGTACCCCACCCGTTGGTCAGAATCGGCCCAAATGTCACGAAAATATCGCACTAAAAATCGAAAAAAAAAATCGTAAAAGTACGAATATTCATGAGAAATATTTCTTCGATTGTACACAAAAACAATACACCTCTAAGTTCAGAGATATGTCGAAGGTCCCCTCCAATTTTCATCATGATCGGATATGCGTTTGCCTGGTAGAGAGTTAACAAACAGACAGAAAAACAAACAAACAAAAAAAAAAACACCCGAGCTAATTTTTTGGGGTCAGTGAAATTGAAGTTCTTCGCTTCGCTCATCCATTAATAATCTAATTTAGCAAGAGCAACAGAGCCGTCAAATTATCACATGCTAATCATCAGAATAGAATAATATGAGGAGACTATACACAATTAATAAGATATGGATATTGACAGATTGTTACGAAATAAGGATAATTATGACAATATCCTACTCGGTGGTTAAAATGGGCCAACAACTTCAACATTGCAATTTACATTTGTTTGTATCTTCTTTCTCATTGTGACATATTTTTATAAACAATATTATTGATTTCTTGAGAATGGATTGTTTCACATAACAACGTCACATTGTGAGGTCCAGGAATTTGCGTTGGCTATGAAATCTGTGCATTTCATCAGGTTTCACAGACAAGAGTAAAGGTATAATCGCAAGCCGGAGCGGAAGTAATTAAAATAAGGTTCTTGCTCAGGTACTGGGACAAGTATTAAGCCACGGTCCAATAAATTTACAAAAAATCTCTACTGTCTGTGCATCGATTTTATTCAAATCTAACGATTATTTTATTTTTGGTGGATTGGACCGGATTGGACTTTGCTGGCAATCTATATTATGCTGTCAACAGAAGTAGTATTTTTCGTGTACAAAAAGAATACTAACCCAGAGAAAAATACGATTGCAATACAATTTCGCAAATTATTTATATATTTCACTGTAACGATATGTTTTAGAATGAGCCTGACCTATTTCCCCGAGCATAACGCTTTTTTATAATCAAGGCATAACAAATGACAAAGAGGTCTGGCTCAATCAAATATTTTTTGAACAAAGATCGCGGAAAAAATTAATTAAAATAATATATAACCATAACTCACTAAATACCTCAAATAATACTATGTTTTAATTAATGAACACTGTTAAAATTATTCAATGGAATATTTCCCGGTGATTATGTGTGCAGACAGTCGCGTAGGAAGATGGGTTTGGTGATGGGTACCCCCCCCCCCCTTTCCAGTGTACCCCCCCCCGTCACCACCACAGAGTACATCACAACAATACACAACACCGAGAAAATAATTATACAGTCAGAATACTGGAGTGTTGTATGTGGAAGAAAATATACTCATGCCAATGATGGTAATTGCACTTGTGAGGGCGCGTATGCCCTGTTTCAATGTGTTCATAAAATATAATTTCCCTCTCGCCCAATCACTTCGTTACAAAGCATGACCACGTATGATGTATCACGTAAAAGACATAGAGGAAAGAGGACATTTTCTCTCAATCATCAAAACAAGGTCCGCAGCAGGCACGTATTTCAAACCGCCTATGTGATAAGATTCTCCTTCGGGACCGTCTAGCAACGAGAGCTTTGTGTTTGAGTTAGATTGATCATTGACATGACAATATTGTATTTGATCTTTAGGAAGTATATCTTTAGTACGATACATTTACGACATTGATTACATAAGCTATCATTAATCAATGATTATTTACGAAGAGAGACCACTGTGATCTAAAGCAGATTGCGAATATAATATGTAAACATGGTTCTGAGAAATGTTTTTTAACTGCTATTTTGCATCTTTCACACGTTTAATTTCCATGCGCTCAGTTTTGCGGAAATACATGCCCCCCCCCCCCCCCCATCAGAGCATAGTCCCTCAGTAGTCCCACAATCATGAAAACTCCAAACCCCTCGCTATTGCATTTCGAACCGCCTGCGGCAAGCCGTGATAATATAAGCAAGTCCTCGGAAGACAAGAGTAGCTTTCGTTTGGTCAAGCGATCAGTATCACTATAATGCGCGGTTGCATTACAATTAATTATACTTAGCATTTGGCAACGTCGGAGTAGAAGCCGAGCCCGCGCGCGTCTGTTTCTGAGGAATTCCAGACCATTGTAAGAAGGTAGGCATACTTTTGTCCTACGGCACAGCTCAGCCTCACATTCACAGCCAAATCTTTGGACCAAATTAATAAATTACGAATTATGCAATTACTACGAACTGAGAAAACTACTGGTACCGTAATTATTCTATTATGCATACTACTTTTAACAAAATAATGGAAATATGTAAAAGAACTTAATTCATAATTTGATTGATTTTTGATTGGATATTGCTTAACGTCTCATATTTATGCTAAAAATTTTAGACGAACTTGAACTTTTTAAAAATTTTGGTTTTAAAATAACTTCACTTTGAAAAGTTCTTTATTTGAGCTGTGAACTGAACGTTTAGAAAGTTCATTTAAAAAATGAACTGTCCCAAATCTGGGTTGCAACAAACTAGAAGCCGGTAACGTAATAAATCGTATTCGTTGATACAAATCAGATTTTCGAAACGGACGGGGAGAAGAGACATTGGCAATTATGTGTTACCTCTTGTCTGTGAAACATGATGAAATGCATAGAATTCATGCCAACGGCTAATTCCTGGACCTGCTCACAGTTTAACTTGCTTGTTATGCAAAACAAATCCGTCCCTGAAGATCAAGAATTTTTCATAATTGTCTACAATAATATTGTCACAATGAGTAAGAAGATACAAACAATGAAAATTACAATGTTGCTGCTGGCCAAGATTGACATAATATTGGTCTCCTCATATTCTAATGATTTTCACGTTATAATTTGACAGCTCTGGCACTCTTGCAAATTAAATTATTACTTTATTATATCGTTATGTTATTTCTTGAATGAGCGTAGCGAGCGAAGCGAAGATTCCATTTCACTACACTGAAAAAAACATCCGGAATGTTTTTTTTCTTTCTTTCTTTCTTTCTTTCTGTTTTGTTATTATTGTGTGTCTGATAGTCACTATTTCGGCTAAACCGATACTCCAATTGCGATGAAATTTTATTGAGGCCTTCGAAATCTCTGAACCAAGAACTGCCACGTTTTTGAGCGCAATCAGAAAAATTATTTCTCATGTAAATCGTAATTTTACGATTTTTTTCGATTTTATAAAAAATTCTTCGACTTATAACACCTACATGCTTTATCCGAATGTAATGATTTTTTCACAGAACCTTAATTTCATGAATTAATATATTCGTGTGAAATTTGAGGGCATTCAAAAAATATTTTTTTATGAAAATCGCAATTTTACGTTTTTTTATTTTTTTATTTTACATTTCTTTGACTTATAACACCTACATGCTTTATCCGATTGTAACGATTTTTATACAGAACCTTTATTATATAAATTAATATATTGGTGTGAAATTTGAGCGCAATCGAAAAATAATTTCTCATGAAAATCGCAATTTTACGCTTTTTTTGTTTAAAAAAATTACGCTCATCCAACAACGCGCCTGAAAAAGCGTTTGCGAAGCTTCCTAGTATATTTCCTTTTAATACACTTCCTTATAAGCATGGCCTTCCTAGAACAATACCATGCAGCTGCAAAATAACTTTATTACCATGACAGTTTAAGAATTTAAACTTTTTAGAAGTTTCAATATAAATACATAATATTTTATGTTAAAATATTTGAAACAAACAATATATGACACATTCATTTGTATTTTACACTCGAAAACAAGTTTATTTGTATGTATTTAATATTAATCGCGAAACCTACAAACGAAATGCTTGTATCAATGTATCTTATGTTAAAATATTTCCGCGCGATCTAATTTAAATTGACATCCGGTTCTCCACTAGGGGCCTACGAAGTTACTCCGATTGCTGCTAGGTAGCTGTAGCTTCGCTCGAGTTGTCGGCACGCTGCCTAGCATGTCGGCAATGTACTACATGAGCGGGGGCAAATTTTTTCGTAGACACTCAGCATAGGCCGTTACGACTCTAGCTATATATTAGTCACTCAACGCTTTAACTAACATATGGGGCAGTGGGAACAAAATAAGAGAGTCAGCTGGAAGTAGCAGAAATGAAGTTCTTTAAGAAGTGTCAAGGGAGTTACCAAGATGACAAGATAAGAGGTAGTGTAATCAGAAAAGAACTGGGACTACAGAGATTGAGGTTTAAATTAGGAAGAGAATGTCTAAGATAGTTTGGACATATGAAAAGGATGGGCATGGAGAGGATTCCAGACGAGAATTTGAAGCGGTAGAGAGAGGGGAAAAAAGTAGGAACATTGGAGAACGAGATGAAGTGTGGGAGCATGTGGCAAGAGTAAAGCTGTGGGAGGACAGAATTGAGTGGAGTAATTGGTGGAGAGGAAGGAGTTGGATGATGAGGAAGAAACACTGAGTCTGGCAAGCTTAGTATCTACAGTTTCATGCCCTTGATAATGGTCAACCCTACATAGTTGGAAATGACTCAAATGAGTTATGAATTATGATGATTATTATTTATTGTTAATAGAAATGAGTTGAATAGATAAAATCTTATTTTTCTGTGAATGTAAGTTGAATGATAATAAAACAATAATATTGTCTCATCAGTAGAGATACGCTTTTTTTTTAAGCAGTTTATCAGTGTTACTGTTCTCCCCAGAAAAAAAAATGTTCACTGGGTATTCCATAACCATAAACATTGCCGGGTAGGGCCAAAAGCAGTGGCGGTCTGGTGGCTTGCCCCGGAAAAAAATTGAGATCCTAGATTCGATTTGGTGAGTTTTAGAGGTTTTTGAAGCCCTTTTAAAGTAGCTTGCTTTAGTTGGTTTAGTGTATGAACATTTCAAATTTGATTGAAATCATAGTCTATGCCTATTTTCTCCTTTGTAATGTAGGCTATGTAAATTACTTATTGCTAACAATGAGTACAATAGGCCTTATAAAGGTGATGAGTTCTTCTTAAGTGTTTACTATCTAATATTTGTAGGTTTCACACTACAACTTGAAACATTGTTGTATTTGATGACTTCATTTTATTACTTTAAAGTTTGTCCTACTATCATAAAATTGGAATCTAAAAGTGTGCCTACTTGTG
>JAMZAV010011206.1:0-42010 GCA_024449915.1 Sweltsa coloradensis | reverse complement strand
ATCAGTGAGTTGCTGTTGCTGTAGCAGGTAGTTCGGTTGAGCCTAAGCATAGGATCGTGACAATGTCAAATATGTATATCAAACTGGCTTTCAGAGAAATTTGATGAAGTCTCGCATTATATCTTTTCTTGTAAAGCAAGGCAATCGATTGAAAAAGAGTTTTATTACATTGGTGTGAGATAGGATCCAACAGCTTACGTGGTGGATGTGCTCGTTTGTGTGCTCCATGGTCTGCTACGGGTGAATTTCTTTTATCATGGAATCTGCATATATTTTGAAATAGAAATCAGTAATTCCATTTCTTCTACCAATATTACACTTACAACAATATTGCAGAGTTGGCATTAGTGTACCCTAGTTTCACTACTAAAATAATAGACCCTACTTAGTGGGGCCAACATTTTTCTTTTACTTATTTTTTAATGCTATATTATTTTCATGTTTACATAGATACTACTTCATTGCTTTGTCAAATTTGTCATATTATGTTTTTATGTTTTTTCTGTAGTGACCGTGGCCGGGATCGTTCGAAGCCATACTAGACCATCAGTGTTACTATAATCTCAGCCGTCAGCCATACATACCACTTCTTGTTTGTGTGTACTTTACGTATTTGTATGGAAATCTACAAACCAATTTGTTGGCATCAAGAAAGTTGTACATACTTGCAAGTTGCAACTAAATATTTCATAAATATTAATCATTTTAATATTAGATAACCTATCATTACCTCTCTGAAATGATTTGGTGTACCAGAACTACCGTCACCTTTATGTATGGGAATTCATTTTAAATAAATACTTGTGTACCAAATTGTTACTTTTTCATTGTAAGCACTGTCCACTTCCCGACAATAAGGAATATGCATGGTCCAATATTGATTCTAGTATAGGGAAGGAGTAGATAGGGCAATGCTATGTTGGTTCACCCAGATTCTCCGCCAGGATCGCATGATCGGGATTTGGTCACAGGGCACTTTACATTGTGGTTCCAGCGTAATTTACACAAATGGCGGTGACCAAACGTCGATCTTTCTGCACTCTGGAGGGAAATCTATCGCCTACCACAACAATAATGCACTGCCATCAAAATTTTAAGAAAATTCTATTTAATCAATGTCCAGACAACTGTGGCCAAACCCCGATCGTTCTGCGCTCTGGTGGGATTGCCATTGCCCTATATAGATAGTCCTTCCTTTATCTAGGGCGACGGTCGTTCGCCCGCAGCCAAGCGCACGCGACTGCTAGTAGGCGACGATAACTCGGCCCTGTTTACAGCTACCCGAGTTGGGGGGTTTTCAGCTATCTGCACACGCCGTCCCAAAAGATGTACAATCTTTAAACTCTGTATATGACCTGATATGTGGTCCATGACATACCAAAAAAAAAATCAGCCCGATCCGATAACCCGTTCTGTGTTAAAAAAGTGCGTAAAAATCAACGAAAATCTTTCTGCTGGCTGGCTGGCTGGTTGGTTGGGGGGAGGGGATTCTGCCATAGAGGAATAAGAGCCTACAGAGAAAACGGTACACCTTAGAACTATAAAACTTGGACCACACTTGGATCTACCTCAGACTCGCAAACTTCCGCCGAGAGACAAGCAATATTCCAACCCAACACCCCCTAAATCATCCCCTAAAAATAAAATAATTCATAGCTCTAACCCAAAATTGAATTTTTAGTCAAATTAGTTATTAAAATTCTGTTCTTATGTGTTTTAACCCAATTGGCCTTTTCTCATTATATAAACCACATTTTGTCAACCCCCATCCCTAATAGTTTATATTATTTTTACCTTGATTTCCAGCTTTCACCACGAAGGCATCTTATGAGTTATAATGAAATTTGACATGATGGTACATAATAATAATATGAAAAGTAATCCGGCGAGAGGCAAGCGATATTCCACCCCCAACACACCCTAGAATTGAAATAATTCATAGCTTGTATCTAAAATTGGTGTTTTATTCGAATTAGTTATTAAAATTATGTTTTAATGTGTTTTAACTTTTAACCCAATTGGCGGCCTATTCTCATTTCCTAAACCACATTTTTTCAACCCCCATCCCTTATAGTTTATATTATTTTTACCTTGATTTCAAGCATTCACCATGAAGGCACCTAATGAGAATTACCAGCATGAAATTTGTCATGATGGTACATACGGTAATATGAAAAATAATTCACCGAGAGGCAAGCGATATTCCACCCCCAACACCCCCTAAATCATCCCCTAAAATTGGAATAATTCATAGCTCTAACCCAAAATTGAATTTTTATTCAAATTAGTAAATTATGTTTTAATGTGTTTTAATCCAATCAGCCTATTCTCATTTCCTAAACCACATTTTGTCAACCCCCATCCTTAAAAGTTTATATTATTTTTACCTTGATTTCCAGCATTCACCATGAATGCACCTAATGAGCTATCATCATGAAATTTGACATGATGATCAGCATGAAATTTGTCATGATGGTTGTATACTAATATGAAAAAATAATTTGCTGAGAGGCAAGTGATATTCCACCCCCAACACCCCCTAAATCATCCCCTAAAATTGGAGTAATTCATAGCTAACCCAAAATTGAATTTTTATTCAAATTAGTAAATTATATTGTTTTAGTGTGTTTTTAACCCAATCGGCCTATTCTCATTCCTAAACCACTTTTTGTTAACCCACATCCCTAATAGTTAATACCGTATTGTTCCGAATAAAGCACGACCTCGAATATAACACGACCCCCAATTTTTCAGAATCATTTCAAGCAAAAAGCACAACATCAACGAAAATTGAAATGTACATGAACCACTTCCAACCAAACATTTTGAACAATGTTAGGGCCTAGGCCTATGGTTTTTTACAGGGTAGGGCCAAGCACAAGCTCACATGTCAACCACAGTTCACCAGTCTGATTCCTGGTCTTCAATGTTTACGTCGTGGGGGGGGGGTGGGGGTTATACTAGGCCCTAGTATCTATGGTCGTAGGCCTAGGCCTAGCTCCTTCGCAATCCCTTGCTGATTTGTAAGGCAGAGGAACCTTTCTTTTCCATGCGATCAGCAGTCTTCATTTGTTCATCTTGAGCCATTTCATCTTCTCCTTCATCACTCATTATTACGTTACGTAGACTCTTAGCTCTTAGCAACGTAGATAGACAACCCCGACAAACAAAATCTATGTAGGTCAAGCTAGGTCACGATGTGATCACGGCTAAGGATTCTGACGACTAGCAGACAGTTTCGCCCAAGGTTCGGCCGAGTTCAGTGGCTTCGAGTGGGTGGGCGGGGCGAAGCGCAGCAGACTATGCGCGGGAGTTGTATAGAGGCGTGGCCTATGTTCAGGCGCTATTTCAAATGCAAGCGCGCGGAAATAACGCGAGTGCTGTTTTTGAGATTGTATTTTCGGAAAAAAACATCGCGCTATATTCGGAACAATACGGTATTATTTTTACCTTGATTTCCAGCATTCACCATGAAGGCACCTAATGAGTTATCACCATGAAA
The DNA here is from genome assembly GCA_024449915.1 of Sweltsa coloradensis. NCBI lineage: Eukaryota > Metazoa > Arthropoda > Insecta > Plecoptera > Chloroperlidae > Sweltsa > Sweltsa coloradensis. The sequence goes on along the minus strand of JAMZAV010011206.1, from coordinate 38,508 downwards.
CTTGACATGATGGTACATAATAATATGAAAAATAATCCGCCGAGAGGTAAGCGATATTCCACCCCCAACACCCCCTAAAATTGGAATAATTCATAGCTCTATTCTAAAATTGATGTTTTATTCCAATTAGTTATAAAAATTATGTTTTAATGTGTTTTAACTAAAACAGCTTATTCTCATTTCCTAAACCCCATTTTTAACCCCCATCCCTTATAGCTTATATTATTTTTATCTTGATTTCCAGCATTCACCATGAAGGCACCTAATGAGTTATCAGCATGAAATTTGTCACGATGGTACATACTAATATGAAAAATAATTCGCCGAGAGGCAAGCGATATTCCACCCCCAAACACCCCCTAAATCATCCTCTAAAATTGGAATAATTCATAGCTATAACCCAAAATTGAATTTTTATTTAAATTAGTAAATTATGTTTTAATGTGTTTTAAGTTTTAACCCAATTGGCCTATTCTCATTTCCTAAACCACATTTCTTCAACCCCCATCCCTAATAGTTTATATTATTTTTACCTTGATTTCCAGCATTCACCACGAAGGCACCTATTGAGTTATCATCATGAAATTTGACATGATGGTACATAATAATATGAAACATAATAATCCGCCAGGAGGCAAGCGATATTTCACCCCCACTGTTCCCTACCACCCTTAACTTTGGGAAAAACTTAGGTCGTATTTAATACAATTTTAATATTTTAAATGTTGATTAAAATTATGTGTCAATGTGTTTATTCCGGTCAACAAATCATGCACACAAACACCCAAGGCGACTTGAACCATAGGACATTTAATAAAAACATTGTATACTTTGGTTTTTCATTTTATCGACACTACTTTTCCCTCAAAGAAACTAAATTTACAAAGAGGCCGACTCATGTACCAATTATACCTTCGTCAGAAGGCCGGACCCTCCAGTAGGAGACGCGTGCCTCCATGTTGCCAAATAGAACTCGCTTCAAACACGACACATTTAAATTGCTTTTCTATTGTGTTGAAAGGAGTGGAGCCTCTTTATCGACAACGCTGACCGAAGTCTGTAAGGGCGGTCAAGAGGAATTAAGGGTTGACAGCTTTACAAGACTACTTATTCCGCTTGAATGAAGATCGGCGAAATAGGCAATGGTGGTAAAATGAAAAACTGAAGTATATATTGCCAACTACAGATTGTAAACAAAAACAAAAGATTATAGCTTTTGTTTCTAGACAATCTGTGTTAAAAGGCACTGCATCCACCTTTACACGTATTTCACGCCTTGATATGATACAAACATTAAAAAGATGTGATATCCCACCAAAATACAAAAATTTGTAAAAAAAAACGGCAGCCAAGCTCTCCTTCCAAAGTCTTCGGCTGTGAATGCTGTGAGATATAGAAGTTGAGCCAAGCATTTCATTCTTTCTCCCTAGTTTCGCATTGAAAAGAAGTAAGATCATTTCGCCTGTTGAAGAGCGCCAAGCCAACCATTTTCGTGTAAAAATTTTAAACTCAAAATCATAAAAAATTACTTGGCTATTGATTTTGGTACGAGGACTCTAAAAAGTCAATGGCCAAGTAATTTTTTTATGATTTTGAGTTTAAAATTTTTACTTTTTTTACCACGAAAATGGTTGGCTTGGTGCTCGTCAACAGGCGAAATGATCTTACTTCTTTTCAATGCGAAACTAGGGAGAAAGAATGAAATGCTTGGCTCAACTTCTATATCTCACAGCATTCACAGCCGAAGACTTTAGAAGGAGAGCTTGGCTGCCGTTTTTTTTTTTTACAAATTTTTGTATTTTGGGGGGATTAATTTAATACCAATACTGTTAAAAAATTATTGAAATGATTGGCACTTTTATTGCAAGGGCCAAAGTTTGTTGTTTTATATTTCTCGACCATTTATTTTTAAAAGCCCTCCCGACGTCGCCGTGGAATAATTTGTCATGGCCACCTAGATAAACTGTGAAATCCCGATTGTTTGTTCATGCAACATTGGTTTGTTGTTGAAGTTCTGTTTCAACACTATGTTTTACTGATTTTACCTAGTACTGAATTACAAAAGTGAACAATTATGAAAAGACAAATGACAATTTGGTACACTGTAACTAGTGTGACCCAAGTGCAGCCATTGGAAAACACCATTAGATAAAGTTTGGTGTACAATTTGTTTGTTAACACTATGCACAATACAAAACAAACATTGTACAAAACAACAAAAATTGTAACTGGTATGACAAAGGCCCCATTTGAATAAGAAGTTGAAATAATTCATTAAACGAGGGAGCGGAGCGACTGAGTGTCTCCATTCAACTCAAACGGCTCTCATTCTGTGGTTCTGTGTGTCTGTACGTCGAAAATCAGCCGAACCGCTGAACAGATTGCGCTGAAATTTTAAACAGACATCCGGCACGAGTTTACTGAGAACTGTTAACAAAATCAGCTAGATCCATTGCGATTTAATCCCTGATTTTTTAAAATATCAATGCCATTGTTTAGTAGCAGCTAGCGGGACGAACTTTACGTGTCTGCCATGGCATAGTGGTAAGCATAGAGCCTACCGCACGGAGGGTTGGGGTTCGATACCCGTTAGTTTTGAACTTTTTTATATTTTTACACCTACATATTATTTTTGAGGGATGTGAAATGGGAAATAAAAATTAGGTGATTTTGTTTTATTTTGGAAATTGTTAATGTTTCACTCTAATACGTTTTGAACACGATTCGCATTTTGAATGTTCAATTTAAACTAGGAAAACGCCAAAGTCGATGTTAAACGAGTGTGTGAGCCAAGTGTTGAGTACCTGGGAACATCGCCTTTTCTCCCATATACCTAAGGCACGATCTAGCCCAGTATAGGGAATGATACTGGGTACTATACACATGGCTCACTCACTCATTTAACAACGACTTTGGCGTTTCCCTAGTGTAGTTTTAAAGCTAGCTGCAGTAGCCTAATTTGTACCATTCTGCCTATGTAACGTGATCTTGCACGCAGTCGCAGACTTGAACCGTTAGGCATTGGGACACTGAGAAATAGCAAACAAAAAGTTCTCATTTTGTTTGTTGTCAAAATATCTTCAATTTCATTACATAAACTCTTGGTAAAGGCATAATTTTGTCATAAAAGTAGCACTGCCATCACTACCCTTCAGTGAAATGAACACACATTATATTATACATAAACAACAGGCCGTATGAAGTTAACTTTTGGAATTAGCTAGACGTGTTCGATAACATTATTTTTAACTGTCATGGTGCCAAATATACATTGAAACAGAAATGTTGATTTCAATGCCCAATAATAGGGAAGGTTCACCGGTTTTAGATATTAGCGCTGGTGTACAGAATCAGTAGATGTTCACTAAAAAAAAACATCATCACCATAGTTTATAACAATCTAAGGTAAATACTTGGTATTCCACAGTGGTACAAAGTTTTACGTTGACTCTTTCCCGCGTTTTTATTGTGGAAAGGCAAGTGACGTCCAGTCATGGGGAAGAACGCATTCCTTCTTCAGGAACTTTTGTGGGAACGCGTTCCTTTTCTTTGATCAGGAACTTGTAACGTCAAAGTTACTATTTCGTGGGAACTTGGAACGAATTTTGACGTTTATTTATTTATTTATTATTTATTTAACGTCTCATATTCAGTTATAAAAAACTGATTTACAAAGGAGGACAACTAAATAAATCTAATTACATAGATGCAGAAACTACAATAAACTACATTTAAGTACATATTTGAAATATTAGCATTACAACAACAATGCATTTTAACACAGCAATTTTGTTAACAAATAAAAATGATATGAAACGTATTTAATTAATGAATCAATATAAAAAAAGGGTGGGGAATGAAAAGAAAAAGGGAGTGGAAAAAAATGGGGAAAAAAAGGGGGGGGGGAAAGAAAAAGGAAAAAGAAAAAGAGAAAAAAAAGAGAAAGAGAAAAAGAAAAAAGAAAAAACATTAAAAAAGAAAAACGAAAAGAAAAAAAATGATTTATTAGACGATCCCACTCAAACGAATATGAGGTTTGCCAAAAATCAGGAACAGCAAATCAGGGAGTATAATCAAAAACTTTCGCGGAAGAAACCACCGAACGCGAATCTTTATTCTTGTGTTCAATCTTCATTTTTGTGTTCAAATCTTGATAACAGTTTAGTCCAAAAAAATCTTGACTCTAATATATAATTAATTATATCAGATATATAATTATTTAAAATTGTTCATGTCAAAAACTGATCACAGCAATGATACAGGACACCTAACTCAAGTTGCAAGCTCCATCAGTGGGCGGTAACCAGACAATCTGGGCAGAAAAATATAATTGTAAATACATTGATTATAACATAATCAAAGCAATAATGAACAAAGAGAAAAGCAAAATCATTAATAAGAACTTGTGAAGGTGAATTAACATTACACAAATACACAGACAATAACCTACAAATAGTTAGTAAAAAATTAATTCTTTGCTCTTTGATTCATTATCATTGCTTCAATTTTACTTTTAAATTGTACAATTCCTAGATCAGTAAACTGGCTTCTAATATCATAAGAAATTGAATTCCAATAGGATACGCCTCTGTACATAAATGACTTTCTCAATGCTTCAGAATTTAATCTAGGAACTTCAAATGAGTTTTTTAAACTAGAATTTCTATCACGATCAACAATTTTAAGGCCCAAGTATCTCTAGCCTGGCACGCTTCGTTGACTTTTCGAGGCAAAGTGGGTGTGTAAAATAAGCGCATTAGGGGCAGAGTCAGAATCCTTTCATGATTTGTCTTGCTCGCCGTTCATTGGTCACTATATCAGGTTATTTGCCACAGTTTTTTTGTATGTCGCTAGAAAATCCTATTGAAATGTGCTTTCAGTCATCCTAGCGTCTTGGGCCTACTATCCCTTCTTGTCGCATTGTTCAAATGAAGAAAAGAAACCACAACGTTTATTTCAGAGATGCTTTTTTATGATATGTATATATTTTTCTTTCCATTACTAATATGCGAATATTTTGATGCTCAAATCATTTTGATTTTTGTTCCTACGATAAAAATTACGGTAAATATCATATTAGAAATAAAATACTAGATTATACTAGTGTAACACAATAGGCGTAATTTTTATCGTAGAGAAAAAAATCAAAATGCTTACCACATAGAAATGTTTACATTAAAATACTGCAAATAACAAAAATAAGAATATCATAAAAAAAGCTTTGCTGTAAAAAGAATATAGTTTCTTTTATGCGTTTGAACAATGCGACAAGGGTTGAAAGGCTGACGTTGAAGACGGGCTCGTGCAAATTGGCCCTAGCGCGGGGGGAAGGGGGGGGAGGAGACAAGGATCCAACTACCTGGATCAGAGATCAGTGATCTTTTATTTACTTCAAAATATAGTAATGCGATTCGCTAACGGAACAATATATTACGTGTTGCAATCCAGGTTCGAATCCTAGCTTGGGCAAGGATGTCATGTTTATGATCTTCGTGTATGTATATATGAAATACGAATATAATTTTAGGGTACTCGTGAGGTTCTTATTCGAGACTCTAAATCGTCGGATCGATACCGCCATCGGCAATCCCGACTGAAGTATTTTTCCGATGATTTTCCCAGTCGTGAGCACCCCTCGCAAGTTCCATTCAAACTATAATTAATTACATATCGTTCTAGTTATCCATCTAAAGAGGTGCCAATCAGGAAAGAAGGAAGGTGATCATACAACCTAGAATTCTTACGAAATATTTTTATTGTTCAGTGCCGTGCATTCGCGTGGGATTGGTCATAATATACCTAGACCATTGCCAACATTCCTTGATCTTTTGACTTTAGGATAGGCGAGAATACAATCGCATTACAAACACTAGTAAATTGTTTGATCCCTCTTTATTGACACATCAAGTAGTGGTTTAGTTATAAAATTTAGATAATAGTCAAAGCAATTATCCAATTACAAATGCATGCATTATCTGCTGTATAATAGTCTATGTATGAAACATTGAAACTAGAATAAACCATCAACACAAAAATAATTCATTCTATTAGTTGTTCATTTAGAATGTAGATAAAGAGTTCTATGAAATACGTGTAACGATGACAGAGTCATACATAATACATTGTGTAATCTCTCTCTGTAGTCACAATGAAGTGAAATATTCACAGATATGACGCCGAATCGAACCGTTCCCAAGTTGTAATATACAACAATGTATCACCCCAACCAATATTTCCTTTCATAACACAAAATGAAAATCGAAGTATCCTTTCCTTCCTGTGATTCAGAATGCTTTCTACCACGAAATAAATAAATAAATCTTTGAGACCTTTCTTCTAAGAAGATGCTCTATTATCTGTCCTATCTTCGTCTGAGTGCGAGATGTGTAGGTTACACAAAAATACTAAACAAAAATAGGATAATTGAGGGTCTGCTGCGAGCACTGAGGAATTCAATGTGGCCATTCTGTGACACTTTTATCAAATATCGTAACTCGAAACACTAAGGCAATTAGTTGAAACATTTCGCAGATGACATTTCTAGCATAATTATTCAATGTCGTATTCGATCTAAAGAGCCACTCAATACTCATTACAGCCGGTGGAGGTATATACTGTAGCCATGATCATTGATCACCACGTAGACACGATTGTCTCTATTGCTCTCGATTTCTCACTCATTCTTTCTTTATTCGCCATTCTTTTCCGTGTAATATTGCCAGTCAACTATTCCTTGTAAGCAACGGTCCCCCCCCCCTCCCTCCCCCATCACCTCACCATCAATAAAAGATTCATAATTTAATATGTTTTTATTCATTTCGTGTTTATTTCAAGTTATAATATGAATTGTGTAACTAATTGGTGGTTCATGTGGATGCCGATTGATACAATATACAGCTATTGTAAAAGAAACGAACAAAATCATTAGCGTGGGTGAATTGATTTTATCTGAATATACCGGTTGCACTAATGTGTCTGCGTTGCGATAGTTATTGTCGTCTGTAGTTGTGTTGAGAAAGCCAACAGGCCAGTCAGCCACCAACGTGCCTGAAAGGGGGGTTGACAATTGCAAAGGCCCGAAGTGCATCCAAAGCTGGCAATTTTTTTTTAGAAATAAATGATAACGTAATTGACAGAGGGAGTGCAGACAAATACGCAATAAATAACGGGACAGACTGACAGGAGTAAGTTCGGAATGCACCTCTTGTCTCTGACCGGCGGAGATAACGTCGGGGCCGGCATAATATTATGGTCGCGACCCGGTGGTTGAGAAACACTAACGTATAATTAACAAAGAAGAGTAATTATTTATTATAATTATAATAAATATATTTGATACTCTCACATTTTGGCAACGATGCTAATCGAGACAAGGAGAGTAAATTATACAGGAAAATGAAAAAAACGCCACATAGGCCTAATACCCATGGTCAAACCAGAATTCGAACCTGGATCTCAGGAACCGCGATTTACCACACCAACCCACCACCAGTGTTGTGACTTCTATAGATAAAATCTAGAAAAGTTTTTGTTGTTATCGTTTTCTATTATCTAAATAAAATAAAGTTTATCTTATCTGAACTTTTTAAGCTTTAAATATTTATTTTTTCGATAAATTAATAAACAATAATGTAGACAAAAATAATAACCAATCACTTTTTAAATGAAATCTACTTCTACAGTTGTAATGTGCGTGCCGGGGTAATGTCAACTTGTTGAGTCTGATAAATATTACGATTGACAAGAAAACTGTTGTTGGGGTTGGGGTGGGGTGGGTGGGGGGAACAAAAACGTAAATCTCAATAATTATTATCTTTTATCGAAATAAATTTATCTAGATAATTATTTTTAATCTTTTATCTAGTTAATTTTCTACATTTTTCTTTTATCTTATGTAGATATTTTTTTGAGAATTATCTTTATCTAGATAAAAAATAAATTATCTAGTCACAACACTGTCCACCACTGCCAATAAGACATGTAGAATACTTGTTGCAACTAAGAACTCGAGCAGCGTTGAAAGGGTTTTCAGTTCCACAACCAGATCAATGAGGCGGAATGGTATTTCAAGATGTTACTTGGCCTGAGGCTTTGTACCCAGTCTGTCGCCGTGTCGGTATTGTGCCGCGAAGAAGGGTAGATGGGTGGGCGCGATCCACTGCTTGACCCAGCCCCCAATTCCACGAGAATAAGAAGTTCATCAAAACCCCTACAGAGGACATCACTATCGGTGCAAAATTAATCAATCATTAGTCACCTCACTGTCACGTCAATTATACGTTTTTTGTACTCCGCTTTCGAATACTGGCTGTAAAGAATGCAAGTATGAACTAGGTTGAATAAAAAATTATAATTTATGATTCCTTAGAGTTGCGATGTTCTAATTATAACATTTTCAAATATATAAACCAACGTAGTAAATCTGGCATCTGTTTATTGCACGAAACAAAAAAAATTAAACCCAAAATTGAAAGCAATAGTTTAGACGCTACGAGGATTCTAGTAAGACCACTGCATATGCAGGGGGGTATTTCGCCCTTAAAAATATTGGGTAGAATACCTAAAAACATATCTTCCAATACTTTGTATGTATTTACCCGCACGCTCTTCTTCATCCTTTCCTCAATCGTGAAACAATCAGACTGCAAATCTTGGCTCAAGGGAAATGAATCAAACATATAGTTAGAGCTATGAAAAAATAGCATTTATATTCTGAATATTTAGCATTAATTTTTCCAAATTTAGCATTTTGTAGCATTAATTTTCTTCTTTCCACCAAAACCCCAAATGTGGGGAGTTTCTTGTATTTTTAATGGGGAATGAATTCAAATTATGCTTTATAGGAACATTTCAATTCAATGTAGTCACTTTAAACGTTAGAATACAATGCTAAACCAATTCTCAATTGGTATAGGTAAACCTTATTTTCAGTAAATTTAGCATTTTGTAGCGTTTTTAAGAATTTATACTCGCTGATTTAGCATCAATAACCTAAAACGCTAAATTTTCATGCCTCTACATATGGTCAATTCTCTTCTGGAGTACCACATACCCAGTAGAAGGTCTTACTGCCCAAACCACTAAGCAATAATCAATAACAGAGTGAATATAAGAATCTACAAGTAACCTCAACATTCTCTCAGTTACAAACCTCTTCATTCTACTTATAATTCCAATTGCTGATGATACTTTATTACACACATATTCATAATGTTTCTTAAAATTTAAATTACAATCTAAGAAAACTCCAAGATATTTAAATTCATACACTCTAGAAATTAACTTACCATTACAATTCAACGTCAAATGAATATCATTCATGCTTCTATCATTAGCCTTATGAAAAATCATAAAATTTGTTTTGCTATAATTAATATCAAGTTCCTGAGTTTTAAACCAATCATCCATCCTCTTTAGAACTTCTTGAAGACGTCTTACGATCTCTTCGACATCCACACCTTCTAAATAAAAGACCAAGTCATCAGCATAAGATATAATTGATTCCTCCCATTATAGTAGATATATCGTCTATATAAAAAATAAATAATAGGGGTCCTAATATTGATCCTTGGGGTACTCCACAAAATATATTGAATACTTTTGAACTATATTTTGCAAGATTTATAAACATTTTTCTTTTTAAAAATAATCCGCCAAAATTGACAACAAATAAGGACTTACGTTATACCTGGTTTTTAATTTTATTAAAAGAGGTAAAAAAGGTACTGAATCAAATGCTTTCCTAAGATCAACAAAGACAGCTCCAACCTTACTGTTACGTTTATCAGTCCCTTTATAGATAAAATCTGTAAATGCTAGAAGGGCACTTTGCGTTGACCTGCCTTTCCTGAAACCATGCTGGTTTGCACTTAAACCTTCAGATGCATCCACTTCATGTAATAACCTCTTGTGTAAAATATTTTCAATAATTTTCCCTATAATTGGAAGAGTTGATATAGGTCGATAAGAATTCCTTTCCTATCACTCTTTTTTCCTTTACCCTTATAAATAGGCGTTACCCTTGCCAATTTCAGCTGTGTTGGGAAATCACCTACAAGAAAGAAATGGGAAATTAGATACGCTAATAATCCGACTATTGATGCGCATTTCTTAAATACTATGCATGGAATCTCTTGAATTGTTGCGGAGCTTCTAATTTTAAGGCGTTTAATTGCTGAAATGACTTCTTCATTAGTTACATTTATATGCGGGAGATCCTCTGCCTCTCTTGGCAATTGTGCATCGGCCTTAAAACAACGATGTTTACGAATGAAATTGACCACGGTCTTCTAGATCTCGAAGCAAAATTCACTGCTAAGCCGTTCACCAGCTCGTGATAAAACAAGGGTCCAATACAGCCATACTCCATTGTTAAATAGAAATAAATTAATAAACTCTTATTTAGATCATCCTACTATATTACTGATTTTTAGTGGGGGACATTAAACCAGAGAGACCAAGCCAACCCTGTTAGCCCAGACACAATTGACGAGTGAGCGATAACCAACCAAAGATCGATATTTTTTAATAGGAAATATAGCAATCGGTGGTTGGACAGTGCGAACACCTGCGGATCAATGCCAGAATCAACACGGCTGATTCAGAAATCAGAACTTGAATTTATTATGTGCCTCGTTGCTAGGACGGCTCCAAAGTCACCGTTTACAAATTCCTAAGACCAGAACTGATGGGACGTTAGTCTAAATCAAAAGTTTAAAAACTTCTACATATAGCGGGAATCGAACCCTGGACCTTCTGCATTGGAAGCGGAGATTCTCTCCACAAGACCAACGAGCCACTATCATTGACATTTGCTGTATTTATATCATCATAAAACCATTAATCGTTAAACATGACTACACAAATTTGCAAAGTTATATCATACAAAATTATTGTTTATTAGTATTTCTTGTTGGATGAGCGTAGCGAGCGAAGCAAAGATTCCATTCCACTACACCGGAGAAAAAAATCCGAAATGTTTTTTGTTTTTTTTGCTGTTTGTTAACACGATTCTGGCTAGACCGATACTCCAATTGCGATGAAATTTTATGGAGGTCTTCGAAATCTCTGAACTTAGAACTGCCACGTTTTTGAGCGCAATCGGAAAATTATTTCTCATGAAAATCGCAATTTTACGTTTTTTTTTTATTTTTAAAAAAATTCTTCGACTTATAACACCTACCCCTACATGCTTTATACGATTTTAATGATTTTTTCACAGAACCTTAATTTTATGAATTAAGATATTCGTGTGAAATTTGAGCGCAATCAAAAAATTATTTTTCATGAAAATAGAAATTTTGCGGGTTTTTTCTTTTTTTGGATGAGCGTAGTGAGCGAAGCGAAGATTCCATTCTACTACACTGGAGAAAAAAATCCGGAATGTTTTTTTTTTCTTTTTGTATTTTTGTGTTTGTCCACACGATTCCGGCTAAACCGATACTCCAATTGCGATGAAATTTTCTGGAGACCTTTGAAATCTCTGAACTTAGAACTGCACGGTTAAAAAAATCGATCGAAAAATTATTTCTCATGAAAATTGCAATTTTATGATTTTTTTTTTATTTTCTTGTTTTTTTTCTGTTTGTATTTTTGTGTGTTTGTTAACATGATTCCAGCTAAACCGATAATTCAAGTGCGATGAAATTTTCTGGAGGTCTTCAAAATCTTTAGACTTCCACGTTTTTGAGCGCAATCCAAAGATTATTTCTCATGAAAAACGCAATTTTACCATTTTTTTCCCTTTTTCTTATTTTTTCTGTTTGTATTTTTGTGTGTTTGTTAACACGATTCCGGCTAAACCGATACTCCAATTGCGATGAAATTTTCTGTAGGCCTTCAAAATCTCTAAACTTAGAACTGCCACGTTTTTGAGCGCAATATTTTAATTATTTCTCATGAAAATCACAATTTTACGTTTTTTTTTTTCAATTTAAAAAAAAACATTTACTTATATAACACCTACGTGCTTTATCCGATTGTAATGATTTTTCACAGAACCTTTATTTTATGAATTGATATTTGTGTGAAATTTGAGCTCAATCGAAATATTATTTCTCATGATAATCGCAATTTTACGATTTTTTTTCGATTTTTTTAATTTCTTCGACTTATTATACACCTATATGCTTCGGTACTTTATCAATTCAATTACAGTCACTAACTACTTGTTCGACGATAATAATTTTTTGGATGAGCGTAGCGAGCGAAGCGAAGATTCCATTTCATTACACTGGAAAAAAAAAACCGGTCTGTTTTTTTTTTTTTTTTTTTTTTTTTTTTTTTTTTTTTTCTGATTTTTGGTTTTTTGTCCGCACGTTCCGGCTAAATGTACTCCGATTGACATGAAATTTTATGGAGGCCTTCAAAAATCTCTGAACTTAGAAAATGCCACGTTTTTTGGCGAAATCGGAAAAAATTTTTTTCCCAAAAAATCGCAATTTTACATTTTTTTGTTTTTTTTAAAAATTTCTTTGACTTATAACACCTACTGTTTATCCGATTTTAATGATTTTTGCACAAAACCCCCTTTTTTTTTATAATTAAATATTTTTGTGAAATTTGAGCGCAATTAAAAAATTTTTATAAAAAAAAAATAAAAAATTTTACGGGTTTTTTTTTTTTTAAAAACAATTCTTAGACTTTTTCACTACATGTTTTTTTCCGATTGTAATGTTTTTTTTCGCAGAACCTTTAATTTTATGAATTAATATTTAGTGTTAAATTTGAGCGCAATCGAAAAAATTATTTCTATAAAAATCCCAATTTTTCAATTTTTTTCTTTTTAAAAAAAATTACAATTAATTAAAAAAAAAATTTAAAAATTTAATTTTTATTTTTTTTTAATTTAATTTAAATTGAAAAAAAAATTTGAACTTAGTAAAAAAATTTTTTTTCACAAACAACAGAAAAACCCGCAAAAAACACGGGGCAGTCAATGCACCAATCGCTCCCAACAAACGCGGGGGAAACTTAAGCGTTTTTCCTAGTTTAAAAAATAAAAAACATTTTCAATCCCTAATAAAAAATTTTTTTTAAAAAAAACAATTTTTTGGGGGATGAGCGTAGCGAGCGAAGCGAGATTCCATTTCACTAACCCCGGAAAAAAAAATTCGGGAATTTTTTTTTTTTTTTTTTTTCTTTTTTTTTTCTTTCTTTGTTTTTGTCTGTTTGTCCGCACGTTCCGGCTAAAAACCTACCCAAATTGCGATGAAATTTTTTATGGAGGCCTTCGAAATCTCAAAACTTAAAAACTGCCACATTTTTGAGCGCAACGAAGAATTTTATTTTTTCTTTAAAATCGCAATTTTACGTTTTTTTTTTCAATTTTTGAAAAACTCATCTACTTTAACACCTACAGCTTTATCCGATTGTTATGTTTTTGCTCAAAACCCTTTTATTTTGGGGTTTAAAAGTTTTTCTTTGTAAAAATTTGAGCGCAATCGAAAAATATTTCTCATAAAAAAACAAAATTTTAGGGGTTTTTTTTTTTTAAAACAATTCTTTGACTTTAACCTACATGCTTTTTTTCCGATTTAATGATTTTTTTACAAAAAAACCAAAATTTTTATAAATTTAAATAGAAAAAGTGTTAAATTTGGCGCATCGAGAAATTATTTTTTATAAAAAATCGAAAATCTTACGATTTTTTTTTTTTTTTTAAAAATAAAAATTTAAATTTTTTAAAAAAATTAAAAAAAATTAAATTAATTTTTTATTTTTAATTTAATTTAATTTTAAAAAAATTCAACTTAAAAGCTATGTTTAAATTGGTTCAATGTTTTCATTAAGTCTTGAATTCAAGGAATTAAAAAAATCAAGGGTTGAAAGGTATTTAAGGAAACATTAATATTTACACCCCCTTAAAAAATTGGGGTAAGTCCCACTGTAAATTTGCGAAAACAATGGACATAGGGTAAAAAAAAACACAAAAATCCCCAAAAATTTTGCTAAGTTGGTTACTTGGAGTCTTAGTAATTATTTATTAAAACCCTTTTTCTCAGCAAAAAATTTTTTGGGGCCCATAAGCTGCCGTAGGCAACATTTGGAAAAAAAATGGGGAAACCTAAAGAATTTTTTAAAAAAAAAAAAATAAAAAAAAGGTTTTCCCCCATTTTCCCTAACCAAATAATTAGGGGATTATTTTCAAAATATTTTATTTTTTATATTTAAAGTTTATTTTTTGGCTTTTTAATTTTTTTCATTTTTAAAAATTTTCAAAATAAATTCTTCCCCCCCAAAAATCCAAAGACCAAAAAAAAACCTAGATCCTCGCAGAAGCACTTGGCGCGCACTGTGTGACTCGATCCAAAAAAAGAATCCTGTTTGGTTTTGGTTTTTCCTTAAAGCTTGAACAAAAATTAGGACATGCTCTAAACGAAACGGGTTGAATTCAACCCACCGCTCAAGGGGTTAAAATCAAAACTTGAACCATGTAAACAGACCCCTTTTGAATACAAAAGTTTGAATTAAAACCCCCTTGAATTCAAGGATTGGGAAAAACTTTTGAACCGTTAAACACAGTTTTGTAAGATTTTCCACAAAACCCAAACAAAAAAATCTGCAAAAAACACATGGCAGCTCAATGCACCAATTACGCTCATCCAACAACGCGGCGGGACTTAAGCTTTTTTCCTAGTTTAAATTATAAAATTTTAACAGGTGGACATAATAAAAAACCTACCCGGTTTGAGGGCCCCCCTGTCCTCATGTGGGTTGAAAAATTTTCAAAACGTTTTACCAAGGTGTTGCGGGCCTTAAAATGAAAAATGAAATCAATTAAACCCGAGAGAGTGGTGGGGTTTTTTAGCCCGATTTTTTTTTTTCAACATTGGGGTTTTGCACAGCGCGCATGGTGGCTTGTCTATTCCGCCTACCTTTCCCAAAAAGTTTGTGAAGCCCAGTGTGAAATACGCGTTCAGTTTTCACAAAAACTTCTGTCAGATAGAGGTCCTTTTGGTTTCGGTTTTTTCGACCGCTGGCGACTACTAAGGGAGGCCAAAAATATGCATACCAATCATTTTATGAGACTGTTTTTTGTTATTTAGGTTGTTATTCTTCAACATAAGTTTTGGCATAATTTACTGTTTTGGGTTTTATAATAATACAAAAACTACGGGTGTTTAAAAACTATTTTTATACCTTTTTGTAGGTTTGCTACTTTTTGTGTTTGATTGATTATGATTGTTTTTATTGATTATTGATTGACAATTGTTTTAATAAAAACCGGGGTATCCCCTTTTACTATATTATAAATTACCTTTTTTCGTAACAAAACGTCATCCTAAAACTTTATTAGCCCTAATAAAAAGGGGTTAAAGGCCCGCGCGCGACTACTAACTTACAAACAGGGCCGGGGGGACTACTCTGGGGTTAAAACCTCTGCATAAAACATGGCAGCTAAATTTTGCACAATTACGCCACCCATCAACGCGGCGGGACTTAAGGTTTTTAGTTTAAAAAATTTTTTGACTAACCCTACTGCTTTATCATATGTAATGATTTTTCACACAACCTTTAATTTTTATGAATTTATATATTCGTGGAAATTTGAGCGCAATCGAATAATTATTTTTATAAAAAATCGAAATTTTTTTCGATTTTTTTTTTTTAAAAAAAAAAATTAGATAAATAATTTTTAAAAAACAGTTTATTTTTTTAATTTAATTTAATTTTTAAAAAAATCTTGAAGTTAGTAATAATTTTTTCACAGAAAAAAAAAAAAAAAAAAAAAAACCCCGCATAACACAGGCGCTAAAATGCACCAAGTACGCTCATTCAAAAAACGGCCTAAAAAAAGCTTTTGGAAAGCTTCCTAGTAGGTTCATACTAAAAGAAATTTTATTCCAAAACTACTTCGCAATAAGATAATCCAAAAAAATTATTTTTTTTCAATGACCCCAACAATGTTTGGGTTTGTTGTAGGGCTATGCCGTTTTCCCCTTTTTTTTTTCCGCCATTTTTACGCGAAAACACTTTAAAAACCTCACTTTCATACTGAAAATATTATAAATAACAAAAATTTGCATTTAGTAGTAATCAGAAACTGGCCCTAAATGTAGTAGAAAATAAAAAACTTTTGGGTTTTCCCCCTTTTGGGTAAATTTTAATAGCATATTTTGGAGCTAAAACTTACAGAAAAATTTAGAAAATTTTTCCCGTTTTTGTTTTTTTTTTTTTTTTAGCAGGAAAACGTGATTATTGCCTTATAAGTTATTTCGCTAACATTTTAGCAAATTTAGTAAAAAAAGTCATTCACAAAATTTTCAGGGGTCCACCTTGGGTTAAAACTACAAAAAAAAGATCAGGGGGTGCAAGAAGCACTGGTTTTAAGCTGTTCATATTAAATAAAACAAATATAACCAGCAGCTTTGAGCAATTCGCCCCAAAAATTTGGCGGGGGGGAAACAATATCATGTTCCCGATGAAGCGGGGCGTACCTAAATTAAAAATCCTGAATGCAAGGATGCTAAGGGCTTCCTTCCCACCTCTTCTGGGGCCTCAAGGGGGGAACTTCCCCCCCCTACCCCCTTCAAACCCCTTAAAAAAAACCCCCCCCATGCCTGGCGAGTTAAAAAAAGTCCCCGGGTTGTCAAAACCAATTCCTTGTCTCAATACCAGGTAAAACTTGAAATTTAAACCACAATTAAAAAAATTTTTTTTTCGGGCCCCGGGAAAATTTTTTTATATCGTTTATTGGGGGGGTTTTTTTTTTTAAAATTTTTTGTATCTTAAATTTCTTCAATCCTTGAAAAAACCCTTTTTTTAAAAAAAGGGCCCGGGAAGTTTTTATGGGAAAAACAAAAAAAATTCCTTTGGGAAAAAAAAAACCAAAATTTTTTTTCTTTTTGCGTTTTTAAAAAATTTGGGAGGGAAACCCCCCTTGGATGAAATTTTTGGGGGGGCCTTTAAATTTTTAATTTAAAAAAAAACAATTTTTTTTAAATTTTTTAAAAATTGTTTTTAAAAAAAATACAATTTTAGATTTTTTTTTTTTTTTTTTTAAAATTTTTTTAAAAAAAAATTTCCTTTTGGGAAAATTTAGACTTTAAAAATTATTTTAAAAAAACCTTTTTTTTTTTTTTAAAAAAATTTTTTTTTTTTAAACCCTTTAAATTTTACCAAAAAATTTTTTAAAGAATTTTTTTTTTTTTTGTTTGGGAAAAGGGCAAAACAAAAAATTTTTTAAAAAGAATTTTTTTTTTTTTGTTTTTTTTTTTCGTTTTTGGTCCCGGGAAACCTTTTACTTTGGGGGTTGAAATGAAATTTCTTGAAATTCGACCCCGGCCACGGGTTTTTGGGGAAAAAAAAATATTTTTCCCGAAAAGTATTTTGTTTTTTTTCGAAAGTGAAAAATTTTTTAAATTTTATATTTAAATGGGGGGAAACTTTAATTTTTTTTTGAAAAATTAATTGGTTAGCTTTTGGAAAAAAAAAAGTTAAAAAAATTTCAAACTATAAAAAAAGGGGAATTGGTTTTTTTTTTTATTAAAAATTTAAACATTGAAAAGAACAAACAAAATTTTTATTAAACCCCTTGCCAAAAAATTTGTTTTAAAAAAAACTCCCAAAAATTTACAAAAAGGGGAAAAAACGCCCCGGGGGGACTTAAGCGTTTTCCCCCCTTTTTTTTTTTCCTCCCCCTTTTTGGGGGGAAATCAAAAATTTACAAAAAAGAAATTTTTTTTTACCAACCCCCAAACATTTTAAAAAACCTTAATTATTTTTTAATTATTGGGCCCCTAAAAAAAATTTTTTTTCCCCAAAAATTTTTTAAAAGGGGGGGGAACAGGTGAAAAAAATTTTGCCCCCAAAACTCGCCATTAATGCGAAAAAGCCCCCAGCCGAGGGGTTTTTTCCCCTCCCCCTAGAAAAAGAAAAGGGGGGAAAAAGGGGGGCCCCCCCGAGAAACTTTGGCTACCAATTATGGTGAAAAAGCTTGGTGACATTCAAAGACAATGGCACTAAATTAAATTTTTTTTGGGGGCACATGTAACTTTTTCCCCCAAAAAGCCCTTTTGGGCCAAAACACAGTAAATTGTTTAATCACGATTTTTTTTCCAAAAGGGGGAAAGGGAAAAATAAGGGGCTGGGGGGCGAGGTTTAAGCTGGATTTGGCCTTTAAAAAATTTTCCCCCCTGCCCTGAAAAAACCCATTTTCCCCCACTGGAAAAAAAAAATTCCCTTGGGGGCCCCAGGGCGCCCAAAAAATGGGGTGGGCCCCGGGTTTTGGGAACCCCTTTGGCTTTGATTAAATGTTACCTAATTAAAAAAAAAAAAAAAATGGGGCCCAAAAAGGGGGTGGGGCTTTCGTGGGGTAATTTCCTTAAAAAAAACCCCCCGGGGGCAGTTTTTTAAAAAACTTAAATTTTTTTAAAAAAATTCAAAATTTTTTTTAAAAATACATTCCAAAAAAAGTTCTAATTTTGGGAAATCCAAAAGGATGGCGTTGAAAGAGGGGTTTTTTAAAAAAAATTTTCCCTTTTATTGTTGGGTATTTTCCAGGGGAAAAACCTTGGAAAAAAAAAAAATAAGACATGGGGGTTTTTTCCGCTATTGGCCCGGGAAAAAAATTTCAAAAAGGGGTTTTCAATTTTTGGGGGTTTAAAACCTTCAAAATTAGGAAAGGGTGAAATTTGTTAAAAAACCCTCCCCCCTTTTTTTTTTTTGCCCAAAAATAGGTGGAAAGTCTTCAATCTTGTTTTGTTTTTTTTCTTTCAAAAAGTCTTTGGAGGAATAAAAAGGGTTTTTTTTTAAAAAAAGCTTTAAAAAAATTTTTAAACCCCGCAAATTCTTTAAAAAAGGGGGGGGGCAAACTTAAAAAAAGTACTTTTTTTCCCCCATTGATCGAGGTGATTTCCGGGGGAAAACCCCTTCAAAATATAAAATTTTTTTTTGGGAAAAAATTTTTTTTTTTGCCCAAATTTTTTCCCCAAAATCCTTTGAAAAAACCCCAAGGAAAAAGCAAAAAAACCTTTTTTTGTAAAACTAGGTTGAAAAAAAAAAAAGATTTTAAAATTTTATATTTAAAACCGGGGGGGTTTAAATTTTAACCAACAAAAAAAAAAAAAATTTGGGGGCTACCCGGGGATCCATACCCCCCTTTTTTTTATTCCTGCGGGTCGAAAAAACCTCGGTCTTTCTTTTAAAAAAATCCTTTTTAATTTTATTTTATTTTTAAAACAAACAATAAAGGGGTTAGTTTTAAAAAGCTAAAAGGTAAAAAAATTTTATGTAAAAAAAAAAATTTGGGGGCCCCCCATACCAAAAATTTTTTTTTTAAAAAAAAAAAATTTTTGGGGGGCCCCTAGGGACCTCCAATTATTTAAAAACGGCTAGATTCATTAACTTAAATTTTTAGTTTAACTTATAAGGCCTGGCATAAATTTTGATGACAATGGAAAAACCAAAATTTACTATTTAAAACCCGGCCTACTTGATTACCCCCCCATTTTTTTAAAAATTTTAAAAAAAAATGTGGGTTTCAGCCAAAAATTTTTTTTAATATTTATGGGGGATTTTTAAAAAGAATCTGATTTGAAAAAAACCCAATTCCCCAAAAAAAAAAAAAATTTAAAAATTAAAAAAAAAAAGTCCGTCCAAAACCCTTTTGTTGGACCCCCGAACAAAAATAAATTTTGCCGGGTCGACAAAAATTTTTAACCGGTTTTATAACATTTTGGACCGTTAATTTTTTCTCTTGGTTCAATACCCCAAAAACGAATTGGGTAAATTTCATTTTAAAACTCCCAAATTTTTAAAACCGCATAATTTTTTTTTTTCACCCCAAAATTTAAAAAAAGGGGAAAAATTTTTTTTACGTAAGGAAAGCAAAAAAAAACCAAAAATTTTCCATTCCAAAATTTTTTTTGGGGGAAAAGGGAAAAAAAAAAAAATTTTTCCCAAAAAAAAAAATGTTTTTTTTTTTTTTTTTTTTGTTAACAACTGTTTTAACGATTAAGGGGATTTTTTTGGGGACCTTTAAATTTTATTAAAAAAACTGAAATTTTTTTGACCCAAATGAAAAATTTTTCATAAAAACCCAAAATTTTTCATTTTTTTTTTTTTTTTTTTTTTAAAATTTTTTGGTTTTTTAAAAACCTCTGCTTTAATCCAAAAAATGTAATTTTTTTTTTCCAAAACCCTTAATTTTATAAAAAAAATATATCCGTGTAAATTTGAGCCATTTAAAAAATTTTTTAAAAAAAATTGCAATTTTTTTTTTTTTTTCCCGTTTTTTTTTCCCTTGGGCAAACCTTTCATCTTGATGGGAAAATTTTAAGGGGACCTTAAAATTTTTTTTTTAAATTTTTTTTTACGTTTTTGGGAAAATCAAAAAATTTTTCTCAAATTTTGAATTTTTTTTTTGTTTTTTTTTTCTGTTTTTTTGTTCGCCCAAAACCGGGCAAAGGGTTTATATTTTATAAAAAATTAAGGGGGGATTAAATTCTCTGAAGAAAATTTTTTGGGTTTACAATCAAGAATAAGTTTTTTTTTGGATTTTTTTTTTTTTTAATAAAATTTTTTGAAATTGGGCTTTCGACCAAACTCTAAACAATTTTCTCATAAGGGAAGGGGAGACCTTTTGAAAAAAGGGTTTTCCAAAACTAAAAAAAATTTTAATTTTTTTTTTTGGTTTTTAAAACAAAAACAAAAAAATTCCCTCCCAAAAATTTCGCACTTGGGGAAATGGCCCAAAAAAACTCAACACGCTACCCCCCCGGGGGGGGACCCTTATTTTTTTCCTTGGGCCCTATTTTTTTTCCCGTCTTTGGATCGACACTAGGGAAAAGAACGCATTTCATTACTCAAGCTACCATTTGAACTACTTTATTAAATATTTGCAATTATAAAAAAAAATGCTCCCTAAATTATTTCATCACAATATTTTTAAAAATGGGCAAGGGCAGGTAGAAAAAATCCATTTGCCCAAGCTCGCTCATTTGAATGCAGTCAATTTTAACGCGACCCTTTTTAGCCGATGCCTCCCTCGTTCCCCTCCCCTCTATTTGAAAAAAAGGAGGAAAGGGAAAAAGTGCTCCCCAGCTGTTAGAAACTTTAGGTCTACTACAATTAGGGGTTTTGTAAATACTTGCATAGCCGAGGCATGTACAAGACAATGGAGCTATATGAGTTTTTTAGTGTTGTGGTTTTGCTCCCATGTAGACTATAGACTCCCAACCCCACAAAAGCCCTGGCCAAAACGGACGAGTCCAAGTTGTCTTGAATGCAGGCGATGAGCGCGTACCGAAAAGCGAGGGCGGAGAAAATAAGGTGCTGGGGCGGCGGGGTTTATTCGCTCCCGCCGTATGCCTAAGGAGATGAGTTCCTCAGGCTGCCGGCTAAAAAACTGACCCATACTGCCCGTATCTACGGAGCCCCTAAAACCGGAATGAACTTGGCCCGGAGGGGCGCACAGTAATGGGGGTGGGCCACAGTGGTTTTGGAGATCTATAGGTCTATTGATCAACTGTCTACACTAATTAAAAAAAAACAAAAAAATGAACCCCAAAAATGTATTTGGGTTTTTTGCTGCCATAGGGCCTACTGTTCATGACTTTTCAAGAACACCGGGTGGCAGTTAATTTTAAATTTTTACAGATTTTGTTTTGATCCAAGATCTCGGAAGACTTGATAAGTATCATTCAAAAAACTAGTTCTGGGTAAGGCGCAAGCTCCAAGGCTAAGGCGTTAAAAAGCTAGGCGTTTACAACAACCATGCCTTTTTTCATTGCTCCTGCGTATTGCGCATCGCGAAAAAACCCACTGTGGAATGAAAATAAGCAGCAGTGGGTTTTTTCCTTTGTTCGTGATTGGCTCGCGAAAAGAAACCTTTCGTAAAAATTGGGGATTTTGGGAAATTCGTTACGAAAAACCTTACGCTTGCGACTTAGGAATGTTGTGAACGTTCTGATTGAAACACATACCGGCAATACAAAATTTTTTAGGCCTTCGCCTTAAAACTAGGTGGAATGTGCTTTTAGATCTTGTTTGTTTTTTTTCTCTTCAAAAAGATCTTGGGAAAGGAAAAAACAAGAATTTTTTTTCCCCAAGCAAGATTTGGGCAAGATCTACTTAAAAAAACACAAGTTCAAAGTTCTTGTCAGATTTTTTAGGGGGGTAGTCAAATCTCCTCCAAAAAAAGTGAGCGTATTTGCCCTCAGTTGTAGTCGAGGTGATTCGCGTGAAAGACGCCCTGTCAAGATATGAAATTTTTTCATTGAAAAAGATTTTGTTTATTTCTTGCCAAGATTTTGACAAGAATCCTTGTGAAAAAAAACTTTTCAAGAAAATTGCAAGATCACTTGTTTTGTGCCAAGAACTAGGGAGAAACAAGAAACAACAAATCTTGTCAAAATCTTGTATATTTCAACTTAACTGCCACCTGGTTTTTAGCATCTTGAAATTATCACAAACACTCAGTTATGGCGAGTGAAATTTTGTGGCTACCTGGGGGGAGTCCATTTTCCCCGGGTTTTTTTTTTGGGGGTTTCCTGCGATACAGTAATTAGGGGCCCCAGGATGCTTACTCTTTAAAAAAAGTCTTTTATTGTTATTTTATTTTTACTGATACAAGACAAGGTGCATGGACTGAGTTTTAAAATTGAACTAATTGGTCAAAAAAATTATTATGTAAAAAAACATGTTCCGGGAGGCTCTGCGCCCCCCTACCTAATTTTTTAAAAACACAAAAGCTGGGTGGCACGAACAGGAGTTTACCTGGCCTAAAATTATAGAAATGCGGCAAGGTAGATTCAGTTAATCTTAATTTTCAGTTATAACTTATATAGGCCCAGGCATAATATTTAATGAATGGGGATGTACAATGGCCCAAAATTACTTTTATATTTATCGTATTTAGCCCTAGGCCTACTTTATTGCAGGTCGCACCCTAGTTTTCGAAATCTTTAAAAAAAAAATAGCTGGTTTGCATGCAAAATTTTAGGTAATTTTTATAATATTTATGAGTTTTAAGACAGTAAGTCTGATGGGTAGAAAAATATCCTGCAATTCCTTAAAAAAAAAAATAAATATAAAATTAAAAACAATAAGGTACCGTAGGCCTAGTCCCAAGTATTAATAAATCGGAAACCCCCTGAACATTACTAAATTCTGCAGGATTTCTGACAAAATTTCATCCCGGTTTCTTGGGGGCTAAGGGATGGGAGTGGTAGCCGTTAATTTTATCATAACTTGGAATTCAAAAATCATTAAAATTTGAAATTTGGCCTAAATTTTCTTCTAAAGCGTCAAATTGTGTAAAGCACGCATAAATTCTTTTTGGTGCACGATCAGGTTTACAAAATTAGCGGCAAAAATTTGGTTTCACACCATTTTTTTAGTTCAATTTTCATTTAATGTGCGACCACAATCGAATAAACATTTTCCCAAAATTACTGCTCCTAGATCCTATCTAACCTAGGGCCCCTAGTCGAAACGTCTCTGTGATGTGGGAAAGGAACACTGGGGGGCATCAACAGTTTCCCGATGCAACATGGATTAGGCCTACTGGCATTTGAATCATGAAAAAGCGCCGGGTCCATACATAGAGCTTTATCACAGAATGACATTTTGAAGATGAGGATTGCATATTCCGCAAGTATTCGTTAGTTTTCAGCATTACTTCTTTCCATTTTGGTTTCTGAAGTGGATTCCATCGTTGAACTGGATTGTTACATGCATTCATTACCCCCCGTACTGCAACGGAGAACCCCACTTTTTTCAGCAAGTCTCTTTCTGTCCAATCTTCATAAAAAATGTCCCCGTCACATATGCTCTCTGTTGCCTTGGCAACACTATGGATATCAGAAAATATGCTATGGTAATTTCATGGACGATCGACACAAATGACGACACTGAGATAAAAATTGAACTACAATTTCTTGAGGATCAGACTTTAAATACCCTCTCTTGTCTTTATCAGTCCCGCCCCCTTTTAGGGACACTCGCTTAAACGTTTAGCATGCAACACTCTGCCTACACTGTGCATCATTCCTGTCAGGCAATCTTTTCCTTCAAGTCCTGTAAAGGTTTTGTTATCTATTTTAGATGAAACTTTTCCCTTAACACCCTCTCCCTTTTTTTTGCGAGATTTTGGATAATGGGTTTCTTCATTTAGAACTACCGGCATGTCTATCTTGGTCAAGTATTGCAATGAAAGAACAGCATTACGTATGTCACCATTACACGAAGGGACAAATCGCACTCTGCATTTCATAAGAAACATTACTCAAACTTTGATGTTTGATTATTTTGTTCAATGCCTTCATCAAAGATGTAAAAGCTATGGGATTAAAACTAATATTCTGGATATTCAGCTCGTTGACAATTTTAGGGGGGAAAGATTATAAGCGATGTTTTGGCCAAAATTTACTTCTGTGGTAATAAATACCAACGGTGATTTCCCCAGGGGTTGATATTTTTTAATTATGGCATGAAATAACTCTGGATTCAGTAATAATGAATTGGGATAATCTTCAACCAGTATTAACTTTTAGAATGGCTTGAACATAATGAATTATATCGTGCTGAAGATATCAAGAAATCTTCAAACTGGATGCTTGACTTGGTCCTTGGAGCCCCTGTCATTTTCTACAATTTTATCCATTGGATTTATCCATTCTAATATTTGGGTCTGTTTTGAAGCTGCAAGCACCTTCAAAGTTGCAGTTTTCCAGCTCCAGTGGGGCCAGTCATCAGTAGTATCATAGGTTGTTTGGAATGCACAGGCCATCATATGCCTGAATGAGCCAAGCTCTACTTCATCTACTTTCTTTTTATTTTACAGCTAAATCATCACGGCCCCCGATGCCCAACGTCGTTGTCACAGATCTTGAAGTGGTGGTAATCTGCACGTTAGCCGAAGGTCTTATCTTCGACTTTCCTTTGACCCCATCGATTTCACTATCACTATTGAAGGTACATTCTCTAAAATTGTTACATACACCAAAACTTAAATTAATCCATGCATTTTTGGGGTTTCTTAGAACGATGATCACTTTCCCATTTTAAATTGTCCGTCTAGGCTAGGCCTCCCTAGCTACGATATTGGCTATAAATGGGTATAGGAAAGGCTAGAATTGGGATATACCCAGGCTAAAACCAAACCCAAACCGTGGAAACCTAAGCCTATGGCTACGGCCCTAGAGACCAACCATAAGGTCTAATTAAACCTAAATTTTAAACGATGTTTTGATTCTGAAACTTGCCTGGGGCCCTTACTACCTATACCCTATGAAAAGGGGCCTAGACTGGGCCCCTAGCTTTTGGAATGTTTTGAAAATTTTCACTCCAAGTCACAAAAAACCAAACAAAACATTTTGAGTGCGCTTTACGATGAACTGAGTGAGCGGCTTTCGGCAAGTGGGCGGCGCCATATTTTTTTACCACGGTTCCCACCCTTCCTTCCGACTCATCAGTGGAACAACATATTTTTTTTTTTATTTTTTTAAGGGAGGAAAACAAATAAATCTAATTCCCAAAAAGTGCAGACACAACAGAATAGCCCCATTTTAAGAAATATTGAAAAAGTAATTTTACAACAAAGCATTAAAAATTCAACAAAATTTGTAAGAAAAAAAAAAAAAAAAAAATAAATAAAAAATAAATTTTATTTTGAGTCCCCCAAATCAGTTATAAACTTTTTCATGGGGACTTTAAAACCCAAAGCGACCCCGCCAACCCTGCAGGCCCCCCACGCAATCGACGAGTGAACGATAACCAACCAAAGATCGATATTCTTAATAGGAAAATAGCAACAGTGGTATGGACGTGCGAACACCCCCGAATCAACGCCAGAAAACAAAAGGCCGATTCAGAACAATTTGAAATTTATTAGTTTCTTCGTGTAGACGGCTCCAAATCACCGTTACAAATCCCAAGACAAGAATGAGGACTTAAATCCAAACAAAATTAAAAAACTTCGACTTAACGGGAATCGAAAACCCGGCCTTCGCATTGGAAGCAGTACGCTAACAACAAGACCAACGAGCCACACACAAGACCAAAGGCCCACTTATTACTTTTTCTTAAGGGTTTAAAAGCAATTTATGAAAGAATCGAATATATAAAAAAAGGGGGTGGGGGAATGAAAAGAAAAGAAAAAAAAATGTGTGTTTTGTTGTTGTAGTTGTTCGACTGGTAAATAGCCTTCTTTAATCAATGGTGAAGGGTTACTCAGCGATGTTTTTTAATACTTTTTTTGTTGAATAAACACTAGAACAACCATAACAGAGTAATTTTAAATGATTTTTAAACAGGTGCACACAAGTGTTTACAAAATAAAACACAAAACAACAGAAACAAACTCCAGTGTGCTCCAGTCCACATTCCACCACCACCACCAGTCGCTCATGCTCCAGTCGACACACAACATCAACATTCAAACAAACCCTTCGAATGACCAAAAAAACAACGTGCGCCGACTTAAAACACTCCACAAACCATGTAAGTAACACCGATCAATCATTAAATTACATAAAGTGATTCTGCGTAATTACCGTTCGACGACCTTCGAAAAATCGCAGCTAAAATAAGCAACACTACAAAAATGTTTTATTATGAACGAAGCAAAGACTTCAATTTCAATTCAATTTTTCTCTTACGTTACCCCAAGAAAAATAGCTCGCGTGTTTTGTTTTTGTTAGTTTTATGCATAGGTTTTATGTCTGTTTCTGTTTGTACGCTCTCTACCGGGCAAACGGCATATTATGCGATCTTGATGAGAATTGGAGTTGTCAGTTGACCTTCGAAATCTCTGACTTAGACCTGCCACGTTTTTGGGTATAATAGATCAAATATGTGTTATGACTAGGAAAACGCTTTAGTCCCGCCGCGTTGATGGATGAGCGTTTTTGTAAGTTTTTAGTTTTTGAAGGACCACTTTTCCTTTGCAAGTGCTTTTTGAATGCATTTTAGGTGATTGTTGTCAAGTTTGTATTGTTACTTGTTAATTATAAACCTAAAAAAACTCATATTAAAACCTTTATTTCTATGGATTGGCTAACTTTTTCAACTTTTTCTTTCAAAAAGCAATACATTTACATTCCCCTTACATTAATGTTCATGTGAAATATGTACGTTGTAGCCCCACCCGTTTTGGTCTGAATCGGCCAAATGTCACGAAAATATCGCACTCAAAATCTAAAAAAATCGTGAAAGTACAATATTCATGAGAAATATTTCTTTGATTGTACCCAAAAACGTGGCAGTCTAAGTTTAAAGATTCGAAGGTCTCCAGAAAATTTCATCGCAATTGGAGTATCGGTTTAGCCGGAATCGTGTTAACAAACACACAAAAATTCAAACAGAAAAACAAGAAAAACAAAAAAAAATCGTAAAATTGCGATTTTCATGAGAAATAAATTTTTCGATTGCGCTCAAAAAGGTGGCAGTTCTAAGTTCAAAGATTTCAAATGTCTCTAGACAATTTCATTGCAATTGGAGTATCGGTTTAGCCGGAATCGTGTTAACAAACACACAAAAACAAAATAAAAATAAGAAAAACGAAAAAATCGTTAAATTTGCGATTTTCAAGAGAAATAATTTTTTGATAAATTTTTCGTACGGTGCAGTTCTAAGTTCAGAGATTTCGAAGGTCTCCCATAAAATTTCATCGCAATCGGAGTATCGGCTTAGCCGGAATCGTGTTCACAGACACACAAAAATACAAAAAAAAAATAAAAAAAGAAAGAAAGAAAGAAAGAAAAAAAAACATTCTGGATTTTTTTCTCCAGTGTAGTAGAATGGAATCTTCGCTTCGCTCTCTACGCTCGCTACGCTCATCCAATCATGAGAAATAATTTTTCGATTCCGCTCAAATTTTACACGAATATATCAATTCATAAAAATTAAGGTTCTGTAAAACAATCATTTCAATCGGATAAAGCATGTAGGTGTTATAAGCCGAAGAAGAAATAATTTTTCGATTACGTTCAAAAACGTGGCAGTTCTCTAAGTTCGGAGTTTTCGAAGGCCTTCAGAAAATTTCATCTCAAATTGAGTATCGGTTTAACCTGAATCGTGTTAACAAACACAAAAATACAAAAAGAAAGAAAGAAAGAAAAAAAAAAAAACAAAAAAAATCCGGATTTTTTCTCCAGTGTAGTGAAATGGAATCTTCGCTTCGCTCGCTCGCTCGCTACGCTCATCAATAAAAAGTCAAGGAATTTGCCTTTCGAGAATAGTTTTAAAATTTTAGTAATAGTTCAAAACATGCACGTAGATTTTTTTGTAATGTGCCAACATTTTCCACGTCAGATAGAATTAGTCATAAAATAGTACGCGTTCATTGTTTTGATTTGGTACAATTTACAATCTAAATACTATGCATCAAGCCATCAACACTTGGATTCACTATCTCAACTTTTCATTATGTAACCACTTATTATTTCTAACTGGGAAAACGCTTAAGTCCCGTCGCGTTGTTGGATGAGCGTAATTGGTGCATTGAGCTGCCATGTGTTATGCGGATTTTCTGTTGTTCGGTGAAAAAATAATTACTTTGTTGAAGATTTTTTTAAAATTAAATTAAATTAAATTAAATTAAAAATTTACTTAAATTTTTGTAATTAATCATAATTTAAACAAAGGAAAAAATCGTAATATTGAAATTTTCATAAGAAATAATTTTTCGATTGCGCTCAAATTTCACACGAATATATCAATTCATAAAATTAAGGTTCTGTGAAAAAATCATTACAATCGGATAAAGCATGTAGGTGTTATAAGTCGTAGAAATGTTTTAAAAAATCGAAAAAATCTTAAAATTGCGATTTCATGAGAAATAATTTTTCGATTGCGCTCAAAACGTGGCAGTTCTTAGTTCAGAGATTTCGAAGGCCTCCATAAAATTTCATCGCAATCGGAGTATCGGTTTAGCCGGAATCGTGTTAACAGACAGACAAAATACAGAAAGAAAAAAAAAACATCCGGATTTTTTTCTTCATGTAGTGAAATGGAATCTTCGCTTCGCTCGCTACGCTCGCTACGCTCATCCAATTATCGTACTTTTACGATTTTTAATGAAATATTTTCGTGATATTTGGCAAACGGCTACTCCGATATTTATGTAACTTTATGGGAACGTTTAAAATCACTGAAATTATATATGTTTTGATTTTAGAGACATTTGAAAAAATATTTCTTATAGAAATCGTACTTTTACGATTTTTTCCCCGGTTTTTAATACAAAATTTTGTGATATTTGGACCGATTCTGCCCAAAACGGGTGCACGGGGCTACAACGTTCATTTTTTACATTGACATAAAGATTATGGTGATGTAGTGCCTCTTGAAAGAAAAAGTTGAAAAAGTTGGTCAAAATTCATAGAAATAAAGGTTTTAATATAAGCCTTTCACAAGTAATATCTAGCAACTATAAAAAAAGTAATGAGATTCCACTTAAAAACGTAATTATTGGACAGAAATATTCCAAAAAAGCTCATCCATCAACGCGACTGGAAAAAGCGTTAGCAAAGCGGCCTAGTTTTAAATATGAGACACACACAATTTTATCAAAATAGCGAATGAGACACTTTAGATTTGTGTTGAATTATGGTATGGCCTACACATAACAAAAACTTGTAAAAATACA
Source organism: Sweltsa coloradensis (assembly GCA_024449915.1). NCBI lineage: Eukaryota > Metazoa > Arthropoda > Insecta > Plecoptera > Chloroperlidae > Sweltsa > Sweltsa coloradensis. Next base: position 8,915 of record JAMZAV010011206.1, on the reverse strand, counting down.
GCCAATCCTTACACACTCAAAACTCAAAAGAAATGAGATCTAAAAAAAGGCCAAGCTCATCAGCTGCTAGTGGCTGCTACCCTTCCACATTTGCGCATTCATAAACGTATAGTGTCCTGTAACAACATCCTAGAAAAGCTTGGAAAAATAGAATTTGCAACTAGTATTAATTAAAACATAATGGTTCGTCCAAATTCTTTTTTTTAAATTTATTTAAACGGAATGGTCATGCAAATTCAATTTTGCCAAGCTTTTCTAGGATGTTGTTACGGGACACTATACGTTTATGAATTAAGAATGCGCAAATGTGGAAGGGTAGCTGATGAGCTTGGCCTTTTTTTAGATCTCATTTCTTTTGAGTGTGTAAGTTTTGGCTGTATTTTTACAAGTTTTTGTTTTGTGTGGGATCTTATTACTTTTTCAAGTTCCATTGCAAAATTATTTGTTAAAATATAATAATTTTATCAAAATCGATTAATTTCTATGGTATTATACTAATTAATAGGGATGGGATTTGACCGGACAAATTCAAATTGGTCAATTGATAGTCAAATGTAAAAAATCATAAATTAAATTTTATTAGATAATTACTAAATTTATTTTAAAATGTATATTTTAAGTACATAATAAATGATAAATAAAATAAAATCATACCTAATCAAAAACATTTTTAAATGAGAAAGAAAGAAAGAAATGTTATCGTTTACTTAACAATTAAAATTAAAATATAAAAATAAAATTAATTTAAAGTTTCAAAGCAATATACACATGTTTTCTTATAAGTTAATTGACTGGTCCATTGACTAAAAGTATTTGACCAGTCATTTGACCGGTCAATTGACATTGTGCAACCCTACCATTAAACCATGGTCAATGTACCATCAGCTATACTTACGAAGAGACCTATTTAAAATTCGAAAGCGGCGGCCATCTGTGTTATCTAGATATGGCCGGTCTCAGCCAAAAAAATCAAGACTCTCACCATCGAAATTGTTTTATCTTGGAAAATTTTTTTTTGTTTAATACGAATCGATTGATACAGATACATAGCTCTTTCACCTAGCTGCACGGAAAGCATGTTTTCATACCCTATGCTCCCCCACTAGTCAGGATTTCCGTACCGATGCAGTAGACGATCAGATACTCCCCATGTTCGAGAAGAAGGGGGGCTCAATCGTCCGAACAAGCTGAGAGAGTGCTCACAAAATTTGTGTAATTTTCCCATGATTACAGAAAGGCAACCCGGAAAACGAATCGGTAGCCTTTTAGCTTTGAGGGCAAAAAAACGGTCAAAAACGGCAAAGTGTAAAGACTTTAAGAGACATACCAAACCTAAACTCTATCTAACGCTTAATGCTTACACGTTAGCGTATAAATAAAGATTAAATACAAATCGGTAACTTTCAGCCTTTAGAGGCCTAAAAACGACCCCAAAAACGACAAAAACAAAAGGCAACAAGTTAAATAGGGATGTTTGAGCCCGCCCCCCCGATTTAACAATGACTTAACGCTAATGCCATCACGACACATAAAAATAGATACGAAATAGGAATCGTAGCTTATAGCTTTTATGGCAAAAAACGACCAAAAAGGCAATTTAAGAAAAGATTTTAAGGACGACCGATTAACTTAAGGATTACGAGATCATATACAAAATACAAAATAAATTTATCGGTATACCCCCCCAGCCTTTTACTCTTTTAGCACAAAAATGGATAAGAGTGTTGCACACTAGAGGTCGCATTTTATCTACTAGGAAACGCTTAAAGAATTCCCGCCGCGTTGTTGGATGAGCGTAATTGTGCATTGAGCTGCCATGTGTTATGAGGATTTTCTGTTTGTTCTTACAAATTAATTACAAAGTCGCATATTTTTTTTAAATTAAATTAATTAAATACAAATTGACTTTATTTTTTAATTTTTTTTATGAATCGTAAGTTTAAAAAAAAGGAAAAAATCGTAAAATTGGCGATTTTTATAATAAATAATTATTCTTTATAATTCCTGAGTTCTTAACAGTTAGGTTTAATATTATAATAATAAATTGGACTCGGCATGTTCTTAGTAAATTATTTATTAAATTAATGGAAAGCAATATTTCGGTACTTTCAGTACCCTTCAAAGGCAACAAACCAAACAAAACATAAAACTAAAAACTCCGTCTCCCAGCCAGTCGACACATCTAAACAAACACTAGCCATCTTGATCTCCAATAAAAAATATATTCACAATAACAATTAAAAATTATACCACAATCATGCTTTTGAAGGACTGAAAGTAACCCGAAATATTGCTTTTCATTACTTAATATAATAATTTACTAAAAGAACATGCCGATTCCAATTATTGATTTATAATTTATTAAATACTTATTCGTTGCGCTCAAAATTTACAAGAAAAATATATTAATTCATAAAATTAAGGTTCTGTGAAATTCATTACAATCTGATTAAGTCATGTAGGTGTTATAAGTCCAGACTTGTTTTAAAAAAGAAAAACACGTGTAAATTTCCGATTTTCATGAAATAATTTTTTGATTGCGCTCAATTTCACACGAATTCTTAATTCTAAAATTTAGGTTTGTGAAAAAAGTCATTAAAACGAATTAAGCCATGTAGGTGTTTAAGTCGAAGAAATATTTTAAAAATTGAAAACTTCGTAAAATGGCCTTTTTCATGAGAAATAATTTTCCGTTGCGCTCAAAAACGTGGCAGTTCTAAGTTCAGAGATTTCGAAGGTCTCCATAAAATTTAATTTTGCAATTGGAGTAAATCGGTTTTAGCGAATCGTGTTAACAACCCCAATTAATACAAACAGAAAAAAAGAAGAAAAAAAAAAAACATCCGGATTTTTTTCTCCAGTGAAGTGAACTGGAAATCTTCGCTTCGCTCGCTAAGCTCGCTACGCTTCATCCAAAAATAGCGTTATAGTTAACATGCGTGAGTATTATACAATGTAGTTTGAACATTGTTTAATGACTGAAACCAAAACACCTTGTAAAAATACAGCCAAACTTACCACTCATAAAAATAAAATCAAAAAAGGGGCCAAGCTCATCTAACCCTTCCACATTTGCGTATTCTGTATAATTCATAGACGGTACGGTCCCGTAACAGCATCCTTGAGTAGCTTGGCAAAATAGAATTTGCACTATTAAATTTAAACGTAATAGTTCATCCAAATTCTTTTGTTTGTAATTAGTTTTAAACGTATGTCATGCAAATTCTATTTTGCCAAGCTTTTAAAGGATATTGCTACGACACTGTACGTTTATGAATTAAGAAGAATGCGCAAATGTGGAAAGGATAGATGAGCTTGGCCCTTTTTTAAATCCTGTTTCTTTTGAGTTGAGTAAAGGTTTGGCTGTATTTTTACAAGGTTTTGTTATGTGTGGGATCTCATTACTTTTTCAGTTCCATTGCATTTTGTTAAATATAATAATTTTATCAAAGTCGATTTAATCGCTATGGTATACCAATTACACTAGAATGAAAAATGTAGTGGTCCAAAGACCTTGCTTTTTATAAACATGTGGCGATCATTTTCAAGTAACTAGGTTACTTGTTGGTTGTATGCCTGTATAAGGCAAGGCTTATTTTAAACCTTTATTTGGAAGCCTTCCAGCAAACTTTTTTACTTTTTCTTTCCAAAGGAACTACTCACTATTACCTTAATGTCCATGTAATATGAAACTTGTAGCCCACCCGTTTGGGTCAGAATCGCTGCATGGGCAATTGAAATAACTGTAAAAAAACAGCCAAACCTACACAATTAAAAGCAATGAGATCTAACAGAATGCCAAGCTATGTACCCTCCTACATTTTTCGCATCTAATAATAAATTTCACTTTGCCGGCTGTGGTTCGTAATCCTTGCAAAAGCGTGGGCAAAATTTTTATTTGCACTATTGTTTTGAATTGTGTAAATTAAATCTAAATTAAATTGTGTGTAATAAGTTGTGTAAATTTATTTTGCCAGCTTTGCAAGGATACAGTCACAAGGGAAAAGTGATTTATGAATTAAGGGATGGCGAAAATGTAGGATGGGTACATAAGCTTGGCAAATTTCTTTTAGTCTAATGGCTTTTGATTGTGTAAGGTTTGGCTGTTTTTTACGTGTTTTCATCAAAAGCCATTTTTTCACCAAGGAGGAATGATCGTACCCCCACCAAATTTGGCATGTGGTTTGTCCAGTAACCTAAATCCCCTCGATTTTGGATAGTTTTTTGAAGTTTCACACCAACGTTTCACAAGACGGCTGGGTAACACCTCGAATCACCCCAACTCTGCTTGCTGTAAAATAAGGTGCTTGAGTGTTGTAGGCGTACCGCGGCTTGGCTTCGGCGCCCTAACGGTCACCTAGACCCTTAAAGTGTTTTGAGCATTGTTTCAGTCAGTTTTTCACCAGAAGGGAATGTTCTCACACCAACCCACTATTTGGCATATGTTGTCCATGTACCCAAATTCCCTTGATTTTGTAGTTTTTTAAAGTCTCACATCCACGTGTTCATGACGGGCTGGGTGACACCTCGAAATCACCCTCAACTCTGGCTTCTGTATAGGTACCTGGTGTGTAGCGCACCGCTGCTTGGCTGCGTCGCCCTAACGGCACCAGAAAAAAATACATTTTTGTATTGTAAGGCCAGCTGCACCGCACATTGAGTGGTGATTGGACACTAATTATCACTGATCATTTCAAAAGTTACACCTTTACTACTGTTTTTGGCCTTTCCTGTTTGATCAAGTAAACAGTAACTTTGATTGTGATTTAAATAGATTTAATAAAAAATTAAATGAGAAAGCGCTCCGACTTTTAATAACCGTACATAGGCCTACATAACCCATTAAAACTGCATTTTTTTAGTTTCCTTTTTCTGCTGAACTGGGTCCCTGTTTACGAATCATTTTTGCTTTGCCGGCCCCAAAGTTAAAGGGTACTGAAATCGATTTCCACATTTAATTTGAATTTTGTATTGATTTAACGAATTTTATTGCAAACCTAATCGCAGCGTTTTTCGGCAATTAATATTTTATTTGATATAGTGCCTTTTTTTTGTCGTTTTGGGTTCCCAAGCTATAAATTGACATAGTTTGATTTACTCCTTACATGTTCTGTATTGTCTTGAAAATATTGAAGTAATTACAACTCTACACTCTACCCAGCTTTATTGGACAATTGGTATTCATTTTCATAATACCTACTTTTGTCCTTTTCCCGCTCTAAAGGTAAAATGTACTATTTTCATTTCGTGATATTGTTTTCTGTTTGAGTTTAAAATAGTCACATTTGTTTCCACCTTACCCAACGTTATAGACCATTCCGTAATCTGTTAAGGAAATATTATCCTTTTTTTGCCGTTTTTTGGCTGTAAAATCTAAAAAAGCTACCAATTTCGCTTCCGGTTGGCCTTGATGTCATCAGGGTAAAATCCACGAATTTTTTGAGCCACTCTCGGCTTGTTCGGACAATTGAGCCACAAAAGTGCTTATCTGATAGCGCGAAGCGCATGAGGTAGATTTTTATCCGAATAAGCAAGACGAATTGTAAAATGTTTACCAACTAAACACAAACGGTTTTATACACGTTCAACATTCAAGTCGGTAAGTCGATGACAGAACTGAAACACTTTTCTGTATCGCATCCACTGACATAATAATACATAATTTGCACGTTTGTAAGTTTACAACCAAATTAAAAGGCGCGTAAGGGGTTTGGGAGTATCTTAGCCTTTCCCACTTTCTCCCGTGACCCCTATTTTTCCCCGTGACCCCCGACCCCACTTCAGAATGTTTAACTCCGTTCGCTGTTTATTCACCCTGGCTACAACCTGAACAAAGTTGCAGTCAGTATATTAATAAGGTGTGCTGAATTGTGCTATGGTTGTCCAAGAGCATGCAGATTGAAAAAAGAGAGCAAAAATCCCCGTCAGCTCATTAATTCCCTTCCCCCCAGCCCCCTTCGAAAAAGATTCATTCGCGCCTGGGTTAGGTCGGTTTTAAAACTTGTGAGTTTTCCAGCCACGTTTTCAGTTTCCCCTAAATCCCTCGTATGCAGATTGAATTGTTGACTTCCTCCTCTGATGTCCATCGAACTCTCATACAATAGTTAACATTTTGAGTTCCCGTCGAGTGTTCACCACTGGTCGTTAGACGAGGGTGGACAGGATATAACGAGAATCGATACGATCATCAAGCCTTCTCATCATCTGACGAGAGTTCTGTAATGGAACCTAAGGTGTGTTATCTGAAGGTGTGTGCTGTCGTTACGAGTGCGTGGGAGGTTTCGTTTAGCCCTCCATCGCTAGACTACTTAGGAACTAACCGAGCAGCGCGCTCATCCAAGACTGGGGGATGCGGATCGGAGGTCTCATTTGCATCTATGTCAATAGCGATTACGTAATAAAAAACGCGATTCATCTGAACTAAAATAACTATCCGTAAGTCTGGTTGAAACCATTTTACCCATTATTTTTGTTTCAGATCGATAATATTACGTGGATTTATTTTGTAGCTGAATCTGCAAACAGTTATTGACATAGGTATGTTTTTATGATCCTTGCCCTAAAACCAATATTAAAACCATGCGAAATAGCCTTATTTTAGTAATATCTCTCAAACCGTACAAAAAATCTAAAAAGGGCCAATAGGTCTCACGAAGTTTCGTTAGAACTACACCCTGCATGAAAAATTATTAAAATGAATTCAGTAGCATTTTTAATTACGGTATACATTAATTTAATTTAAACCTTGATTAAAATCATTACTGGTTCCAATATTTGTAAAAAGTGTTATGCCAGATATAGTTCTCACTAAACCATATGGGACTTATTATCCACCTTTTCGTTTTTGTGTAGTGTTATGTGAGTTATTACTAAAATAAGGATATTTCACGTGGTTTTAATACTGGCGGTAGTCCTTCCCCTTAAGTACTGGAGGGTTAACATATCTGAAGATAAACAGATATTTCTAAACATTGTATGAATAATTGAGATTCGAAGCAAATGTGATTCAGCAAGTATGTGCCCTTTAGTTTATTAACTATGTCACTCTGTAAACTAAAACACTATGTCGGTTGAGTATAAGTGGCAAGTAGATACAATATCTGTTTGTTTCTGCGATACAACATACATAACATCACCAACACCTGCCAATATTGCGATGAGCCATCTTGGAATTAATCCATATCCATAAATAATCCATAATTCCATAATCATAATCAAATCATAATCCATAAGGAAGACAATCATATACTCCTTTCCTTCCGAGTATTAGAAGATGATGAATATTTTAATACCATAAAATACATTCTTATATTATTACAATACACCTTTAACAGTCGTAATCTTAATTTTGTCATTAAATTTATAATCTAAAAACCTCACATGGAGGTACACTCATCGCGATGACCCTAGTTGGCCAGCAGTATACGAGTACAAACAAAGCTAATGCAGTGGAATGGATAGAATCACGTTGAGAATATATCACAAGAGTCGCCATCTTGAAAATTGGAAGATGCGTCCTAAGCTATATTTCTTGAAGTGTCTCGAGAGCTAATCGCAACGAACACGAAATTTGTCACCGATGTAAAAAAACGACCGCCTCATTGATAGCTGTATGGCAGACTTGGCACGTTTAGTTTACTGTTGGGTAGGATTCAGCGATGCTTTACCAACACTAAATCTAACCACAAACATAAGACAGACAAATTTATATAATAGATAGGCCCTAAAACATATTAAAAATAATAATGCTTCTAATAAATTATGAATTTGTGTGGATTGTTGTTTTGCAAGTTTATTGCTGCTTACAAGGTCTCTTGGTTTCTATTTAATGTTTTGCTATATCTAAAGAATAAATACAATTAACTACACTCACACACAAAATAAAACACAGGTCAGAAGTCTATCTTGGACTAGGCGGGAGTTTTTACGTTTTAGGCCATAAATCTGACGTTATTATTTTCCGAAGCTGTCTTTAAACCCATCAAACAGCCTACAAGTTTTTCGAGTATTAACTATTTTTAATGTTTTAATTTCGAAACTTATTAACTCATCAAATATGCTCTCGTAATGCGAAACTAAAGAAAAATGTGTCACATTATATTTTGTGTACTTTCCAAATAAAATATCAACATCACGTTTATTACATGTCTTGCGAGGCGGATACCTTTATAATGAGAAAATGTTTTAGAGTGTAAGATGTAAATAATTCTTAAGTTAAGTCTTATGTCGACATTGCGAAGTGCCAAAAAGATAACAAGATCTCAAATGTGTATTATAAATCATACTATAAAGAACTAATTAATCAAAATTCAAAAATCATTATTCTAAGGAATTAGAAAAAACTTCATTTTGTGATATATACGTGGTGCTGTGCTACTGTGGTTACTAAACCGTAACATGTAATGTCTTAATATAACTCGATCTTGCACAGGCCATTTAATTATAATATTCACGTTTTTTCATCCAATGTTTCGCACATGGTATTGCTTCATACATAAGTAGTCTGGTGAAGAAAATAAAAGGCTATATTTACGCATACATAACAATTATGTGTTATATAACTATAGTTTTATTTAAACGGCAATGTTTAAAATTATGTTCACTTTTAGCTTTTCAGCAAACTGAAACAAGTAAGACTACTGTACACTTCACATCAATATAAATTAAAACAGGATGTAAGTACTTGTACAAAGAACAATCATCACAAAAAGCTCTTTCTGGATTATCTCATAACTTTTATCAGTTGGTTGTATCGTATCAAAGAACATTGTAAAACCTAAATCTGACTATAGAGCGCGATTAAAGATAAGTCAAGGTTGATTAAACATGCGAAGGTATGACACTATGTACACTAGAAAACGCCGAAAGAGTGAGTAAGACAAGTGTGAGTACTCGGGAACATCCCCTTTCTTCCC
>JAMZAV010011205.1:0-16612 GCA_024449915.1 Sweltsa coloradensis | reverse complement strand
GAAGTAGCTTGATAGGCTAGGTTGTTTGTTTTGTTTGGTTGGGATCATTGGCTACATTGTTGAATTTAAAGGGGTATTCAACCGATAAAACAACACAAACACAACACAACACACAACAAAATAAGATCGCATTTTTACCGTTTTCCCGGAAAAGCGCGAACGGAAAAAAATCTGAGATAATTTTATTTTTGGGTCAGTGAAATTGAAGTCTTCGCTTAGCTCATCCTACAAATACATTTGAGAAAAATTCGCTTTCATTGGAAACAACAAGCGTCGGTTAGGTCTTTCGCCAGATTGTGTCATGCGACAGAAAGGACAGGCGCGGGATGGCACCAAGAGGTCGAACCAGCGACCCCTTGTTTAAAAGGCTCCGCGTATACACAATGTACCTATTGATCGCTTCCCGCCAGTGCCCACGTCTCTGCACCGAAACATAATGCGAACCCTGTCCTCACCCACTGGCGGGACAGAAAGGGGCGTGTCTAGGGGAGGAGCCAACACATCCAAGTCTTTGTTAACGCTTGAGTTTGAAAATGCATTCCAAAAAACTATTGACAATATTAAACCGTTCCAAATTACCGTCATTTAGCTGTGTTAAGAACACACAAAGTTAATATAATGGGATACTCTTCTAATTAAATTATTAATGGTACGATAGCGGGAGCGATGTCGACTACGAGAATGGTTTTGTATTGGATGTATTTTTACAAGTTTTTTGTATGCTTTGGATCAGGGGCGCTCCCAAGGGGGGGGGGGCTTTGGGGCTAAAGCCCCCCCCCCCGCCCCAGAACCCCTCACAAGCACCAACATTTAATTTATATTTAAAGCTCTTCACTTTTAATATATCTTATGAACACTGGCGTAGCGGAGGGCCCCGCAAACCCCGCGAGGCGGGGGGGGCCCCCGCGATCGCATTTTATGAAAATTTCAAATAAGACAACAAATCACTCAAATTGTATTTTAAATAATATGACTAAATTCGCGGGCCCCCAAAATTTAAAAATAAAAAATAAAAATTACGGAAAATGTTGTATCAGACAGAAAATCAGTCACAGGTCTCAAGAATATTCACACACTTTGAATATCATATTCATTATGAAGAAGACAAGACAGTGAAGACAGCATTGAATTTTCTAGGCAACCAACATTTCCGTATTTGTACAGCGAAATATTTAGACAATATAGCAACAACTCTTATAAGAGTTGTATAGACGGGCGAGCCAAGTCATAAACGGATGGCTGTGCTAAAAGGGTGATTGTGAGGGGATCGGTAGTGTGTCGCCATTTGGCATTTGGTCTGTGTTGGGTTTGTATGCGAAATACGTGCTTGTGAATAAAATTTATATTTAGTTCCAACATGGGGAATGGTCGGTCTTTGACCACTAACGGCGGTGTGCTCCCTGAATTACACGATGCAATAAATATGACCTAGCAACGACTGTAAAGTGTAAACATTCGAGGAAGGGACGGGCCAGTCTTGCTCTCAAATTATAAATTCTTGGGATCGTTCACGATTTTGAAGACTTAATATACCGGATGTATGGGATTAGCAAAATAGCACTTGTTTTGTAAAACTAGCAGTTCGATGTCACCGACAATGCCAATGAACCTTAAATTTTACCCTTACCCCCACCAACTTTGTTTTGTGGCTAGTTTCCACCCTTTACACAAAATTATTTCAGAGGTCAGTTTTCTCTCGGACTCCCTCACTGATAGATGCATATCTCAGCGTGGGAGTGAGACTGTAATAACACACTAAAAGCACCTAAAAGCCTAAACGGCTAGGAAACGTTCCAGAATTGCAGTTGGTGAATCAAAATGTAAGTTATTTGATTTATCAATTCTTAACATTTATCATAATTGTTGTTGTTGTTGTTGTTGTTGATATAATTAATATGTTATCAATCATGGTTTTAGTAGATAGATGTATACATTATTATTATGTCGCGGGGAAGTGGCGGATATGGGGGGGGGGGGGGGGGCGCAAAATACCATGTATGCTGTGAATTGTAAGCTCGACATGACGACAAAACAAATTGACGTACACAAACTACATTGTTTCGGTATTACATTAAGCCCACCACTTTTTCCTAAAACGCACCAAATGCACTCTAAAAACTTGCTTTCAAAATTTTTCGCCTGCGGCGCTATTCATGGGGGGCTTCGCCCCCCATACCCCCTTGCTTGGTCCTACAATGTCCAATGGACAATGTCGCGGGGGGGCCCCCGACTTCTGCGCTACGCCACGGCTTATGAATGATACATTTTGATGAAAATAATATTGAAACAAATAAATAAAAGAAAGAAATCAAAACACCTTGTTGTCTCTGGAGTTTAGCACTGCGTGGTCAGTTTCTTGTATTTTTTTTCATTTTAGAGCTGCGCTTTGTTTTTTATGACCGCCACACGCTCAGTTTGTCTCATCATAAGCTGAGTCCGGCGTTTTGTGGGTTCAAAGAGCGCAGGCTGTGGTGGTCGCATTGTAAACGTATCACAGTTTGACAGCTGAAGTGGACTGCGCAGAGCAGTAAAGTACAGTAACGTCCAGTGCGACCTTTGGCCCTATATCCTGCATGGGGATGATATTGATGGAGCGAGTAAATTGAAACGTTGATCTTGCGCGGCATTATAGTAATGTAGGCGCAGCAAAGAAGAGTAACCACTAAACCCTGGCCTACATACAAGTGGTTTTCGATACTCGGAAGGTTGCAACCAACTTGCATCGGATGTGATTGTACTTTGTTATTACGAAGAGGCCCAATCTTCCCGTCAAATTTGACGGGTTAACAACTCTTTTATAATAGAGCAGGCAACATCCTAGTTTCTTTGAACCCTAAAACGCCGGGCTCAGCTTATGGTGAGACAAACAGTATAGTGGCAACTTTTTAGACCCAACCTCAGTGGTGGAACTAGGCGTCCGCAGGGCCCGCAACTGCGGGCGGGCCACAGACCTCGCCCGTTAATTTAGGAGGCCCCGTTAAAAAATTTTTAAGTAGAAAACAGTATTTCACTCTGTTTGGAAAATACACTTTGGTTTCGTTGCTAAAATTACCGTTTTGTGAATCAAGCGGTTTGAAGGTGAAACCAAGCGGATATTTAGGAACATTTAGCGTCCACAACACAACAACAAAACACAAAAAACTACATTATTTCGGTATTGCATTCAGCCCACAACAGTTTTTCTAAAACTCACCAAACGCACTCTAAAACATGATGTTTTCAAAATTTTCGCCTGCGGCGCTATTCGTACTGATCCCTATTCCCTATATAATACCCCCGGGATGAAAAACCGAATTCAACACTAAACCTATATTTGTGTTTATCTGTTGGGGGGACCCTCCAAAGAAATTTTGCGGGCGGGCCCATGAAACGACATCCGCCACTGCCCAACCTAAGTTTCACCCGGCAACCCTAATCAGCAGCATGCATTGTCACTTTCAAATAGTGCATTTCCGATTCCGAAGAATTGGATTTGTTAGAACAATTTGGATTGGCCCCCCCCCCCCCCGGATGAAATCCTGGGTGCGCCCACTGCTTGGGATTGAGTCAAAAAGTAATGTATAGATTGTATTGTACTTCTTGTAGGTAGGTGTACACATGTTAACGCGTTGTGATACATTCCCTTGTCAAGTTTCAAAATCTGTTAAGTGAATGGAAACAAAAATTACAAATTTTACCAAAAATTAAACATGTCCTCATGTTAACTATAAATTGATAAGTAAAAAAAAAACACTACATTATTGTTCATCCAAGCATGATTGTCGACATCAACCATTACTTGTCTACAATGCTGCACCGTCCGCCCGGTCTGCGGAATACCTTACACTGTACTGTAACAAATCTTGAGTGATCTACCATTATGTGAGGACCGCAATCTACTTTATGGAATGGAAAAAGTCGTCTCCAGAGACTCATAAGTGGTAGAAATACCACTACATATTTAAGAATGCAGTTTACCTATAAATAAATACACGCACACAACGATATTTATAAATGATGTAACAATTAACTGAGCCGAGACTCTAAATAGCTTAAAAAGCAACTACCTATTTAAGAAGCCGTCGAATTTACTTTTATGTAATGTAAGGAAACATTCACTCGCATTTTATGGTTTCAAATGCGTTTATAGTTCAGAGAACTCAACTATTAGAGAATGGCTCATATACCTCAATATCACCAACACCAATACCGTCAAACTATTATTTAGCGCGGCCGCGCGGTGATCTCCTATTTTGTGAGGGTAAATTCGCAGGCAGCGTATTGTTAAAACATTATGTTTTTATGAGAAATAACCTATATGTAAATGACTGATGCACTAGTGTGACCTTCAAACTACTATTTATCGCGTACGGATAATTTCCAATTATGTTACTACAAAATTGGTTTGCACAATAATTGAACGAGGGAGCGGAGCGACCGAGTGTCTCCATTCAACTCGAACGATCTTACATTCTGTGATTCTGTCTGTCTGTCTGTCTGTACGTCGAAAATCAGCCAAACCGCTGAACAGATTGGGCTGAAATTTTAACAGACATCCAGTACGAGTTTACTGAGAACTGCTAACAAAATCAGCTAGATCCATTGCGATTTAATCCTACAATAAATAAAAATGTGATTTTTAAAATATCGATAGCATTTGTTTAGTAGCAGCTAGCGGGACAATATCTACGTGGCTTGCATGGCCTATTGGTAAGCATTAAGTCTACCGCACGGAGGTTGGGGTTCGATACCCGTTAGCTCGAACTTTTTTATATTTTTACACCCACATTATATTTTGGAGGGGTGTTAAATGGGAAATAAAACTTAGGTGATTTTGTTTTTATCTTGGACGTTACGTTTTGAATACGATTCGCATTTCAAATGTTCAATGTATATAACTAGGGAAACGCCTAAGTCGTTGTTAAACGAGTGAGTGAGCCATGTGTTGAGTACCCGGTATCATTCCTCGTACTGGGCTAGATCCTTAGGTATAGGGGAGGAAAGGGGATGTTCCGGGTACTCAACACTTGGCTCACTCACTCACTCGTTTAACAACGACTTTAGCGTTTCCCTAGTGTTAAAACACGATATTTCTATGAGAATGTCACACATATGGGAATGACTTATGTACCATAGTGTGTCCTTTAAAATACAGTTAATCGCGGACTGAGAATCTCCCATTTTATGGAATAAATTCTCAGGCAGCATATTGATAAAAAAAAAACGATAAGTTTATGATATATTTTGTGTTAATTATATACATTATTTATTTCGCTAAGCGACGAAATCGTATGACTTAAAAACTATACTTAATAGTGCGTTTATCATGAGATCAATTACTTCGATATTTAGATTAAAAACGCTGCAGATACAAGGTTATAGTTTTAAGGGTTCCAGGGAATTTAATTAAGTTTAGAGTAAATAGAAAATAACAACAAACGTAAAAGATTTCATGATAGATAATTATTTAATTATTTTATCTTATTTAATATAAACGTGGCAGGTATAACTTCAGACATTTGCAATGAGTCCAACCCAATCAGAATAAAAGTAGCCTTTTGAATCGTACTATAAAAAACACACAAATACAAAAACTCCTATATTTGTTCCTTGCGTTGGACAGTGTAGGCTCACTTCACTCTACTCTTTGTGCAAGTGAAAACAACTTACCTTTCAAAATGGTTATGCATATAGGTTTTCTATGATGTAAAAAAAAAATAAAAATAAAAAAACTCATTCATCATTCTCCTTGAATAAATTCTACGCAAAGGATTTACGAAATGAGGGCTACCTTTATGATAGGACAACCCGGCATTGGGTTCTCTGCCATATTTGTCCCTGACCTAGCAGTGAACCAGTTTGTTTTCGTAAAAAAAATGTTTTTTTAATGATGCTCATTCTTACTAGGTGGTATCGAGGTTTGTTGGTGGACGATGTGTGTTTATGTTTTCTTACCCATGCATTCCATGTTTTCTAATAGGACCCAAAAAATAATAGTTTTAATTTTTTACCATAATTTTTCCAATAAAGAAAACGGAACATTTAACTGTACTTGTATATAAATTACCTGCCTGTTCAAAAAGTGCCATCGTTAATCAATGTGACGGCTTGTTATTACAAATTAAATAAGATTGTGTCTATGTTTGATAAAACCCGTAATTTGAATAAAAACATGTTCTAGGTTTTTTCGCACCACATGATTTTATAATCTTGCTTCTCAAGACATCGAAGGGTTGTTATTATGAAGTTTTTCCAAATATGAATTGTTCTTCATTTCATTGAAACCTGCCTTGTGTGTCACTGTAAATTTCGACTCTATATCGCTTGCCCAAAGCTTGTGACAGTTACTTAACAGAAGAGAATATTAAAATTTGCTAGCTCACATAAGTCGTTAGAACACAAGACGCCCATTAATAAAAACACAAATTATTAAAAACAATAATCCACTTACTAAACAAAAGTACCGCTCTGCAAACAGCTGCTGTTAATGAAATACACAAAAAGCTAAAGATCAGTGAAAAGGATTCTCTAGGACTCAAAACTACAAATATCAATTAGTTATTAAGTTTCCATTGTATATTAAAATTGAAACACAAATAACAAAACCATGTCCCTTCCTACCTAGTAGAGCTCTAAATGAATTGTTGAATTTCCCCGTGTCACTTTTGACCTTCAAACACCTGTACTCAACTGTGAGTACAGGGTCACCCAAAATATTAATATTAATTACTTAAAATTATGTTTTGTACTCATCGTTTTATTGTGTGGTATAACTTTATCCTTCAAGTGAATTAGTTGTTGGTTTTATGACGACATGGTGATTTCGTTGTTTTGAAGCACTTACTGATCACATAACAGTAGCACTGACAACTGACTCTTGACTAGTCCTGATGGACACCTGACGTTTACACTTGACAGATGACAGCTCGATACAATGAGGATTACAACATGTGCGATTTATTATGCCGAAATAGTTCAAGTTAACGCGTGGCTCTGACGTTTACACTTGACAGATGACAGCTCGGATACAAAGACGATTACAACATGTGCGATTTATTATGCACGAAAAAGTTCAAGTTAACGCGTGGTTCTGACGTTTTACACTTGACAGATGATAGCTCGGATACAATGACGCTTACAACATGTGCGATTTATTATGCACGAAATAGTTCAAGATGAACGCGTGGTTCTGACGTTTACACTTGACAGATGACAGCTCGGATACAATGACGATTACACTTGATAATCGGGCCCTGTCAGGCCAACATGCACCTCCTCGCCTCAGGTTCGACACGATACTCTTCCTCTTGCCTCTCACATCTCCTTGTTCTCCGAATACCTCCCCTACTATATACACCCCTCCCTCATGACTGTTAGTCGTTCAAGATAAGAGCCTGTTATATTATTTCTACTTTAACCTGCATGTCGTGTCCTAAGGTTGGTCACATCTCTACTTTTGAACTGAATAAACTTTGTTCTGGAACCTTCTACCAACCCTCATACGCTGGAGACGTAGCAGGATAGCACGTAAGCCATGTTGCCTCTAGCATTATTTCCGCGATCATGTACGCTCCTAGCGTCATGATAATCTGTTTACAATGACAAATTTGTACAGTAAAAACAACTTAAAACGTTAATAACTTTTGTAAATCAATATCAAAATTCATAAAATAAAAAAAATAAAAAAAATTATTAGAGTCTACCCATTCAGTTATATATAACTGATTTTCAGTGGGGGACTTTAAATCAAAGCGACCAAGCCAACCCTGCAGGCCCCGACGCAATCGACGAGTGAGCGATTACCAAACCAAAAATCGATATTTTTTAATAGGAAATAATAGCAATCAGTGGTATGGACAGTGCGAACACCCGCGAATCAACGCCAGAATCAACACGGGCCGATTCAGAACAACTCTGAAATTTATTATGTGCTCGTTGCTAGGACGGCTCCAAAGTCACTGTTTACAACTCCTCAGACAAGAACTAATGGACCTTAGTCCAAATCAGAATTAAAAAACTTCTGACTTCAGCGGGAATCGAACCCTGGACCTTCTGTATTGGAAGCAGATACGCTTACCACAAGACCATACGAGCCACACAACAAGACCAACGAGCCACACACAAGACCAAACGAGCCTAACTAAGCATTCTCTTAGTTCTCCTCAAGGCTTCCTAATTATCTACTTTATATTAACGAAATCCTCCGTTAATGACCTTTATGAGACAAATTACTATTATACCCTCCCCTTGCTTCTGTCATTACTATCCTATAATTAGTAATTTTAAATAACAGTGTTAGTGACCGTTTAAACATTGTTGATACATAAATACAGGTTTTATTCCAAACAATAAAAGAAGTTCATATGCAAATTCCACTTGATTTGCACATTAAAATCTTGTGTTTTTGAAAATTTGCATACAGTAGGGCTGGGATGTTACATCACAATGCAGTTTGAGTATGAAACGGCAATTTTGAATACTGTTTATAATTTGAAATGCATCCATCTTCATTTTCCATTTCCATTTTCATTTCTTCCTGTAATACTATCGCACTCACACATACACTGCACAAACCTACATTTTCTCACGGCATCCAAAAAACATGAACAGACAAATTATTTCTATTCCTAACGAATGTGTGTTGTATTGCGATTTGTTATTTGAAGAACCAACGTAGATAAGGTATAACTAGAAAAATAAATTAGTGTGTTTCCAAGTCCATTTTTTTTGTCACTTAATCGCATTAAATCATTGAGCTATAATCAATTCATTTCCTTCTGCGTTCTTCATGAACTATGCATCCTGCAAGCTGCCTAAAGTAGACGGGGGGGGGGGGGCTAGCTGTGCTGTGATTCCAGAAATAAGGTGGGGTGAAGGTCAGAAAAAGTTATTGAATTGGATTTGAGGGACATACTGCCTTCTGCCACAAATTCAGTCTCAGTTGACAATCAATTCTGCATGTATGCAGTACAATCAAAAAAGATTATTCTTTCACTATGTAATAAACAAATGAAAATAAAAGGTTTAAAATATTGTTAAAATAACTCGGCTAACTTAATTAAAACTAAATTATGCCTCCACCATTAACAACGTCCTTAAAATGTGTGGCTCGTTGGTCTTGTGGTTAGGCGTATCTGCTTCAATGCAGAAGGTCCAGGTTTCGATTCCCGCTGAGGCAGAAGTTTTTTAACTTGTATTGTGGACTTAAGTCCATCAGTTCTTGTCTTAGGAGTTTGTAAAACGGTGACTTTGGAGCCGTCCTAGCAACGAAGCACATAATAAATTTCAGAGTTGTTCTGAATCGGCCTTGTTGATTCTGGCGTTGATTCGCGGGTGTTCGCACTGTCCATACCACTGATTGCTATATTTCCTATTAAAAATATCGATCTTTGGTTGGTAATCGCTCACTCGTCGATTGCGTGGGGCCTGCAGGGTTGGCTTGGTCGCTTTGATTTAATGTCCCCCACTGAAAATCAGTTATATGACTTGAGTGGGTAGACTCTAAACATTTATTTATTTATTTATATATTTATTTATTTATTTATTTATTTATTTATTTATTTATTTATTTATTTATTTATTTAATGAGAACATAGGCCTACATTTTAAATTTTTTATCACGTACGTGCGGAGGTTTTTGTATCAGCGTAGCAGCTTATCTTTTCTAAATTTGTATACTAATGGGTGAATCCAATCTCTATCTATATCCATTATGTAATTTTTAAAATGTTCTTGTTAGACTGGACGAAGTTTGAAGTCATAATTGGATGAGCGTAGCGAGCGAAGCGAAGATTCCATTTCACTACACTGGAGAAAAAAATCCTGAATGTTTTTTTTCTTTCTTTCTTTCTTTCTTTCTTTCTTTCTTTCTTTCTTTCTTTCTGTATTTTTGTCTGTTTGTTAACACGATATCGGCTAAACCGATACTCCAATTGCGATGAAATTTTTTTGGGGGGCTTCGAAATCTTTGAACTTAGAACTGCCACATTTTTTAGAGCATTTGAAAAATTATTTCTCATAGAAATCGTAATTTACGATTTTTTTCATTTTTGAAAATTTATTTTACTTATAACAACTACATGCTTTATCCGATTTTAAATGATTTTTTCACAGAAACTTAATTTTATAAAATTATAATATTCGTGTGAAATTTAAGTGCAATCGAAAAATTATTTTCATGAAAATATAAATTTTGTGTTTTTTTTTCTTTTTTAAGACAATTGTTTTACTTATTACACCTACATGCTTGATTCTATTGAATAAGTTTTTTACAGAACCTTAATTGATTAATTTATTTATTCGTGTGAAATTCGAGCGCAATCGAATGATTATTTCTTCAAAAAAATCCCAATTTTCGATTTATTTCTTTTTTAAAAATTACGATTAATTAAAACAAAAATTAAGTTTATTTTTTTATTTAATTTATTTTAATTTAAAAAAATTGAACTTAGTAATAATTTTTTCACAGAACAACAGAAAATCCGCATAACACATGGCAGCTCATGCACCAATTACGCTCATCCAACAACGCGGCGGGACTTGAGCGTTTTCCTAGTCAAAACTATAAACAAGCTTCCACGACTCAAGCCAAAAATGTGCAGTCATACATATCGAACTAACTACTTCAAATTTTTACATTTACACATATTTTGCCAAATTTTTGGTACCATTTGATCACACAAAACATGAATTTTCTTATGATCTAGGAGGACTCGTGTAAAAATATGTTATTTAATGGAAAAGGGGGCTAAGTACGAGAAATAACTTCAAATAAGGATTTACTTGGCCATCGAAAAGAGATAAAATATAACTCCAAAACGTTGATTTTCTGCATCCACCATGACTGTGTAAATACGAAAGTACTGCACTTGAAAGCCAGGGCAGCTTTCAAGTCTTAAGTCTTCAAGTCGTTACTAAAAAAGAATATCATAGCATATTTTTGGATTATTTTTTATTGATTGTTGACAATTATATTGTTTTAAAATATTTGGAGCAAACAAAATATTCCCGATATAATGTGTAAATAAACTGCTCACTCAAAATTCGTTAGTATTTTATTGTTTTGCCATTAAAGGTGGAGTAAAACATGTAACTTTAATTTAAATTGATCGGTAATCACAACTTTCACTTCATATTCTAAGAGTAAATATTAGCTGCGAACGATCCCTCATTATGTGATAGTAATTTGCTCACATTAAGAGTGCAGAAGTTTACTAAAACAAACCAGACGATATGTCATTATAAGGTCGTAGTTTGCTCATACTTGGATGAGCGAAGCGAAGACTTCCATTTCCCACACCCCCAAAACATTTAGCTCGAGTGTTTTTATTTTCTCTCTCTGTTTGCTCCTCTACCGGGCATCTGGATCTGCGATCCAGGCGATCTGGATGAAAATTGGAGGGGACCTTCGAAATCTCTAAACTTTGACTTGCTACTTTTTTGTGTACAATCCAAGAAATATTTCTCGTGAATATCGTTCTTTTACGATTTTTATTTATTATTTTAAGTGCGATATTTTCGTGACATTTCGGTCAATTATTACCAAACAGGGTTTTGCTAAAACGTTCATATTTCACATGGACATTCAGGTAATGGTGATGTATTGCTTTTTGAAAGAAAAAGTTGAAAAAGTGGGGCCAGAATCCATAGAATAAAGGTTTTAATATGAGTTTTTTTTAGGTTAAATGACAATTTTATAAGTAACAAAAGAAACTTGACAACACCCAATAAACACCGAGTGGTGATTGTGAGGGCAAGTGTGACAAGTTCAAAAAGCTTCCAGAGAACATATTATACGGTTAATCTTTGATATGTAACTGAGAGCACAAATGTCCCGCTTTTCAAATACCGGAGTGGACTCGAGACAGATTTGTGGTTACATAGAGTTGTCTTTATCTTATATTTTTACTTGTAGTCACAAAGAGCTCACAGAGTTATATACGTTTATTGCCTGGAGTGCTCACAAAGAGCTCACATAGCATTGTCCATTTATTGATTACAAGTGCTCACCAAGACCTCACAGAGTTGTATCAGGTGATTGACTAGAGTGCTCACAAAGAGCTCACAGAATTGTACCAGAATACTTCTTAGAGTGCTCACAACTATCCTCGCGTCTGTAACGCTATCTAGGAGCAAACAAACAAACGAAATACTAAAAATTAAATTCATATTAAATATTTAAATTCTTACTCGTTATTTCCTATACCTACATCAATCGATAACCTGTAAGTGGATACACAACATATGTTAAATTGATACAATTATATAGTTACAAGTTTTATTATGGTAAGTGGTGATTCGAACTCGAACTCGATCCGACTGGAACCCTGCATGTGAAAGCCAAGACCTAGACCGTAGCGCCACAGAAGACGCTGAAGTTGACAGAGAATAACCACCTATATAGGATACAACAGCAAATCGTCTCAACTATCGTAGGCATTGTGCACTTGCTCTGTGGCCTCCTATATTAATACGTGTTTTATTCTTTTGTTTAAATAGTATTGTTCAGTACTTGATAATAATTATACGATATTTTATTTTAGTTACTCAATGATATTTATACGATACCTTTGATGTATGAGCAAATTTTGCAGTGTCAGAATGCAAGTGTTCTATACTATTTCACACGCGATAGTTTTGAGCTAGAAGGACTTGAAGTTTTAGTTGGCATGTTAAAATGCTGAACATAATGAATTATTCCAATTTTAGACAAAAGTACATAGGTCCTAACCTAAGTCTAAGGGAAGGCCTATACGACCTACGCCTCCTAACCCTACATGTCGAATATTAGGAAAACGCCAAACTCGTTGTTAGATGAGTGATAGGAAGCCATGTGTTGAGTACCCGGTATCATTCCCTTTTCTCCCCCTATAAACTAAGACTGAATCTAGACAGCGTTCGTCTTTCCTCTCTATTCTACCGTCAGAGTTGGGGAGTAACTTAACGAAAGTAACGCGTTTTATCATTGACTAGAGTGGCTCATTATGGCCTTACAGTTGATGCGCCCTAAAAACAAATAAACTAAAATCCCTATCATTTATACCTGTGTATCAATAAACTTTGTACGGGTACGTATCGCTGTAGGAGTTATCCACAAATACAAAAATTGTAAAAAAAAAAAACGCAGCCAAGCTCTCCTTCAAAAGTCTTCGGCTGTGATGCTGTGACATATAAAGTTGAGCCAAGCTTTATTCTTTCTCCCTACTTTCGTTCGAAAATATGTAAGATCATTTTGCTGTCGACGAGCGCCAAGCCAACGATTTTTGTGGTAAAAAAGTAAAATTTTAAACTCGAAATCATAAAAAATGGCTTGGCCATTGAATTTGGTTCATGGCTCTGAGGAACCGGCCAAGGCGCAGGGGAGAGCCATAGGAACGCATGATTCCAATGCGGCGCTGTTGCCCGGTACTTCTTGCGCCTAGCTAGATACTAGCTCTGAGGAACCGGCCATGGACGCAGGGGAGAGCCATAGGAACGCATGATTCCAATGCGGGCGCTGTTGCACGGTACTTCCGTGCGCCTAGCTAGATACTAGCTCTGAGGAACCGGCCAAGGCGCAGGGGAGAGCCATAGGAACGCATGATTCCAATGCGGGCGCTGTTGCCCGGTACTTCCGTACGCCTAGCTAGATACTAGCTCTGAGGAACCGGCCAAGGCGCAGGGGAGAGCCATAGGAACGCATGATTCCAATGCGGGCGCTGTTGCACGGACTTCCGTACGCCTGGAAACTAGCTCTGAGGATCCGGATATGGCAGAGGAACATTTATATCCTAAACTATTCTAATGAACCACCTACACTAAAGCTCCTTAATGGGACGCAAAACAGTTTACAAATTCAATATCAATTTGATACTGGACCAATATTCAATTAATTACATAAATAATATTTTGAATGCCTGGGGGAGTAAAGGTGCACACTTAGGCCGACTATTTGCCCTGGTGCACAACTATATGCACGAATCTCCCGAGCAACTTCACATATTACGGCAAGCTGAATGCATTTGCTATCATGTCCAGGCGCGAGGAACGTTTTGAAAGTTGGTGGGGGGGGGACCCTTAGAAGTTTTTGTGGGCGGCAGGTGGGGTCTAGGTCGAAGCCCCAGCCGCTGGAGGCCTTTTCGCCGAAGTAAAAAAAAATCTCCATACTACAGCTGTTATTTCGTCATTGTCTTCACTGCACTCGGACTCTGTATACGATGTTTTACTACTAGGAAGATTCACAAACGCTTTTCAGGCGCGTTGTTGGATGAGCGTATTTTTTTAAAACGTAAAAAAGGCGTAAAATTGCGATTTTCATGAGAAATAAATATTTCGATTGCGCTCAAATTTCTACACGAATATATAAATTCATAAAAACAAATATTCTGTAAAAATATAATTACAATCGGTTAAAGCATGTCGGTGTTATAAGTCGATGAAATTGTAAAAATCGAAAAAAATTGAAAAATTGCGATAAGCATGAGAAATAATTTTTCGATTCCTCTCAAATTTCACACTAATATATCAATTCACAAAATTATGGTTATGTATAAAATAATTACAATCGGGTAAAGCATGTAGGTGTTTTAAGCCGAAGAAATGTTAAAAATCGGAAAGAAAACGTAAAACTGCAATTTTCATGAGAAATAATAATTTGATTACGCTCAAATTTCACACGAATATATTAATTCATTATATAAAGGTTATGTTAAAAAATAATTACAATCGGATAAAGCATGTAGGTGTTATAAGTCAAAGAATTTTTTTAAAAATCGAAACAAATCTTAAAATTGCGATTTTTATGAGAAATAATTTTTCGATTGCGCTAACGTGGCATTTCTAAGTTCAGAGATTTCGAAGGTCTCCATAAAATTTCATCGCAAATGGTGTATTGGTTTAGCCGGAATCGTGTTAACAGTCACACAAAAATACAAAAAAATAAATAGAAAATAAAAAATAAACATTCCGGGTTTTTTTCTCCAGTGTAGTGAAATGGAATCTTCGCTTCGCTCGCTACGCTCGCTACGCTCATCCAATAAACTAGGAAAACGCTTAAGTCCCGCCGCGTTGTTGGATGAGCGTAATTGGTGCATTGAGCTGCCATGTGTTATGCGGATTTGCTGTTGTTCTGTGAAAAAAATCATAACTCAGTCAATTTTTTAAACTAGGCTGCTTCGCGAACGCTTTTTCCAGTCGCGTTGATCTATGAGCTTTTTTGGAATATTTTTGTCCAATAATAACGTTTTTATGTGGAATCTCCTTACTTTTTCTATAGTTACTTGATATTACTTGGTTATTATACACCTGTAAAAGGCTTATATTAAAACCTTTATATCTATGAATTTTCACCAACTTTTTCTTTCAAGAGGCACAAGATTACCATAATCTTTATGTCATTGTAAAATATGATCGTTGTAGCCTCACCCGTTTGGTCAAAATCGGCCCAAATATCACGAAAATATCGTATTAAAAAACAGGAGAAAAAATCGTAAAAGTACGATTTCTATAAGAAATATTTGTTCAAATGTGTCTAAAATCATAACAAATATGATTTCAGTGATTTTAAACGTTCCTAAAAAAATCGAAAAAAAAATTTAAAATCGTTAAAAGTACGATATTTATGAGAAATATTTCTTCGATTGTACCCAAAAACAATACAGCTCTAAGTTCAGAGATTTCGAAGGTCCCCTCCAATTTTTATCAAGAATGTTGCCGTATGCCGTTTGCCCGGTAGAGAGTGATCAAACCGACCAAGAACAAACTAACAAAAACAAAACACGCGAGCTAATTTACTTGGGGTAACGTTAGTAAAAAACAAACAAAAAAATACAAAGTCAAATTGAAGTCTTCGCTTCACTCATCCAAGTAAATTTAATTCAATAAAAAATTAACAAGAAATTTTTAATTTTTAATTATCGTAATTTAAAAAAATAATTTTTTTTGTAAAATTTTCATAAGAAATAATTATTTGATTGCGCTCAAATTTTACACGAATATATTAATTCATAAAATTAAGGTTCTGTGAAAAAATCATTAAAATTATATAAAGCATGAAGGTGTTAATAGGTGTTAGTTGCAATTTTTTACAAATAAAAAAAATCGTAAAATTGCGATTTTCATGAGAAATAATTTTCCGATTGTGCTAAAAAACGTGGCAGTTCCAAGTTCAGAGATTTCAAAGGCCTCCATAAAATTTTATTGCAATTGGAGTATAGGTTAAGCCGGAATCGTGTAAACAGACACACAAAAATACAAAAAAAATGAAAAAATAAACATTCCGGATATTTTTCTCCAGTGTAGTGAAATGGAATCTTTGCTTCGCTCGCTACGCTCATCCAAATATTAACTTTTTTTAAAATTAATCGTTAGTTTAAAACAGGAAAAATCGCATTGAAATTTTCATAAGATTAATAATTATTCGATTGCGCACAAATTTTACACGAATATATTAATTAAAAAAATTAAGGTTCTGTGAAAAAATCATCACAATAGGATAAAGCATGTGGGTGTTATAAGTCAAAGAATGTTTTTAAAAAAAACGTTAAATTTCGATTTCATTGAAAAGTGTTTCGATAACCTCAATTCCGAATACCTAATTCAAAAATTAGGTCGTGAGAATCTAAATCGGATAACGCTAGAATTTTCATAAAATGCG